>JAXGGA010002844.1:0-113560 GCA_038373865.1 Uloborus plumipes
GAAAAAGAGTATAAGAAGTAACAAGGCTGTGTCCATCGGGAGGGGTTTAGAGGTTAAACCCCTCTCATTGGAGGCGAAAAAATGTAGATAAATAGTTTTACTTTTCATTTAAGTTAAAATTGTATTTATTGTTTATGTTTCAGTAATATATATTCTCTCTCTGCAATTTGAGAAAATTATGTTTGAAAAATTCAATGATGGAAGAATGGTGGAATCGGCTAAGCAATCGGCTAGAACGCTGAGCATCTAGGATAATACAGTAAAATTTAGACGCAACGAACTTTAAGTAAAACGGCAGCAAATTTTGTTCGTTGTGACGGAATTTTTTTGTGTAATGGAATTTAAACAATGTTTGGGAAATTAAATCAGGAAGGGGGAGGACTGAACATTTATTTCGTTGAAACGGATATTTCGTTGTATTGGTATTCGTTGTAACAGTATTTCACTGCATTATTATCTCGTGTGTAAGAGTTTAGATCAAATTTGCATTCTCATTTCATGGTAGCAGTTGAATATTGCGAGAAAAAGTAGAATAGTCATTATTTGGTTGATTAATTTCATTTTCAATAAATTCCTGGTTAGTTCATCGAGTGTAATTTTGTTGAGTGAAACCTAATGCAAAAACATTTACGCAATTTCTTACTCGTTTTCCTAAATGCAAAAACGTGTAGAAAACAAACGGATTTGTTGAAAAAAAAGTCTATAAAATACTGTAAATGTAAGTCCAAACAACCAACACGGTAAGTTCAATAGTGGTTTTAAAAATCCATTTAAATAAGGACAATAGTTCCTTAAAATATCCATTGCAATAAGGACGACAGAAAATTCTTAATCGAAATCGGGTAGGAATGAAGTTTGTAGTTAGTAGGAAATAGGTACAGATGGGGAAAAAAATCGTTAGATAAAAGCCTCAAAGCCTAAAAAAAAATGTTTTATCCCGCCTCAACTATTAGACATATGATCTCCTATGGCTTTGACCCTTTACTTTTCAAAGTTTAAGTTCAACGATCGATCGAAAAATGTATTTTAATTGTTCTTCTTGTGCACAAAAATATCCTTGTATTTTAATTTTCTTAAACATTTTCCCTGTAATTTATCCAGTTGCATAAACAATACTTTTAAAATTTCATTGTAATAAATAATATCCTTTAAAGTCTTTGTTTTTACTCTTATTTGCTTGGAAAATTTGCGCAAAATGTTGAACGCCTTTTTGTTTCGTTCCAGTTAAATTGCAAATCGTTTTCCTTCTGCACATGAAACAAGGTTACAAATATTTCATTTCTATGTCTAGAAAACTTGTGTGCTCATTTTGCGTGTTGTTCATCCAATGATTCATCGGTCTTGAGAGTTATTTTCGCGCAAATTTTATTTAGAGGTAGAAAATCAGTTTAAAAAAAAAGAACAACAAAGATACTATGGGATGTAAACCTACATTTGAGACCCTAGCTTCACCTGATACTAATGGTTAATCATTTCCTGTAAAATTTCATGCATAACAAAGCAGGTAATAATCACTAACCTGTAAAATTTAGTTTGTATCATACATCGGAATTTTTATTAGCGATTCTTATGTATTTTGCAGCTCTAAATCTGGTACTGAAATTGAACATCTTTTTTCCTCATCACCCAAAGATTTTACGCAAAACACAAATCTCGAAATTTCCAAAGAAAAGGCAGAGATACAAATTGCCACTTCAAAATATTCTTAAAATATTTTTACTTTCAACATATTTCCTCTTTTTTATTGTATTGGGAGGGGGGGGCACCATAAATGTGAAGTACTAAAAAAGTCTAAATTTCTCTTCATTGAATTTGCAATTGATCTTTTGAAAAAAAAATTTATAGTTACCTCTAACCTTTGTAAAACCTTCACCCACTCTTGATAATGAAGTATGAACAATATTTCCTGTGATAAATAATTACGATTGTGCCCTCCCTCCCCCGTCTTAACATCTGCAAGTGCACGCCTTTCTTTACATAAAAAAGGGTTTCTTGTAAGCCTGCTAAAATTCAGACTTAAAAGGGTTTCATTTGAAGGGTCTATTTTAGGTGGTATCTCACTGGGAGGGGGGGGGACTTCACAAAAATATTCCTTGTTCGGAAAATGTTGTCTAACAGCTGCGCAAATTTGTAGATAATATTAAATTCTTACACTTTTCTTTCCTTTCTTCTTTTTTTAAATGATACCAACTGCTTCTTCTCTTCAGATGTGTAGAGATTGCAATTTGTGTCTGTTCAGATTTTATCATTAGGGAATCCGGACTTTCATTAGGAAAATTGAGGACCCCCCCCCCTTAAAAAAAAGTTCTGGGATACCCGGCACGTTATGCGTTTTTTTTTTTTTTTTTTTTTTGAGCAAGCTTTACCCTTTTTTAACGTTGTTAGAAAACACTGATACTTTCCGATTTGCTCAATTTTAATCAACATAAATTTTTCCTCTGACAAAAAGCACAAGTCTCAACAAACCTGACCAACTGTCTTTTGGATGTCCATAAATACATATGTTTACCTTGAATTCCGTTTGAAATTTTAAATGAGCCGTTCAGATGAGGGAAATTTCTCCCAATACATAGTTAAATTTAAAATCCATTTAATTGTGTGCACGTAAGTAATTCTTAACATAGCTAAAAACACTTTGCTTTGGAATAAGGAGAATAATAAGTGTCCCAGCTTCAAATCATTAGCGGTTCAAATGTGATATAAGATTGTTATGAAATACAGCAATAATATAAATTATCAGTTTCTGCATAAACAAAGCTACAACTCAACTTGCGAGAAGGATAAAAGACTGATTTTTTTACATTTTTTTATTTTAATTAATGTCCTAAAATTGTCTTACATTGTCCACTCATTCATATGAAAAATAAAAGGAACAATTACACTGACTCTGGTAATATTTTAAAGAAGACTGAAGTAGTATAACTTCCGTGCTAGTTAGCTACTATAAATTCTAGTCAACGAACAAACAGTGAGTCTAATTATTTTTTCTGACAGTTAATTAACTCTTGAATATCCACTCCATTAGACTTGTATTAATTACTTAAAAAAAAGTTTTTTTTTTCCTTGAAATTGCAAACAGAATAACAATTTTAGAGTCATTACAGTCAATCATCGTTATTGTTAACCCATTTATGCCCAGTAGCCTAAAAACGGGACGCTTGTTAGTTGCTGCATACCAAAACCTGTAATGGGTATATCCTTTTACTAAAGCTGTTTCTCACAAGTTAAATAGTCTTTCTTCTTGAGAAAACCAGTTAGAGTCACTATTTAGACATCAGAGTTGATTTATTGACGGTTATTTTCAGACAAATCAGTCGAGCAACGATCCAGCATGGGTAGCCACAGAAAAAAGGTTTTTTTTGCGAACTTATTTTACATAAAATGAAACTATTTTAAAATGATTTGCTTAAAATTGATCACAGATGAATTCTGTAATGTTACTTTGTAAAAGGAAAGTCAAGTAAAGCCGTATTTTGCTCACATATCTGCAAAATATCCCATAAACAGGATGCTAAATAACTTAATAAATATGGCAACGGCGAACTATTTTAAGCCTAGAATGTATGTAAAGCCGGCCACCTCGTCTAGTGGTCAGCGACGTCTGACCGTGATGCGGTGGCCCCGGGTTCGAGTCCCGGCTGGGGCATGGGCGTACTTTCTCTCTCTCATGTCATTGTCCTTTCTGTGTGTGTGAAAGTGAGTTATGAATGAATGCCTACCCTATGAACGGGTCCTTATGGCATGTGTGATGAGCATAAAATCGGTCTTCCACCTAAAATGGTGCTCTTAAAAACGGAAGTCGTATCCATACCCCATCCTTCATGGACCAGGTCTAGCTCTGCTGACCAACGGGGGCATGTAACAACAACAACATGTATGTAAACCATTCCAAGTAAGAGTCTTAAGCAGATAAAAAGTGAAAAAAATTGTTTAAAAAAACTTGGGCATAAATGGGTTAACGTGAAAGCACTCAACATGAAATATCACTTTACTTGAGGGCAAATCCACCGTTCCGGACGTAACAATCAAACTTATAGTATTTTGTTAGTTTTTGCAATCGAGGAATCCGCACCAACATTTAGGATTGCATAAATGGCATCCAATTAGACAAGAAAAAAAATGTCGATTTTTTTATCGAACCACATTGTGATTATGTGTTTGTAAAGTTTGATTGTTATGTTCGTAACGGTGAAATTGGCAATGAAATATTATTTATGATTCCGTGAGTTAACAATCAGTTAATAATTTAACAGATAAGATAGAATTCCCGTCAACGTGAAATAATTTTCATGGTCTCGTGAATGCTGAATTAATGAGTTTCTCGACTGTGTTTCATTTTATGCTTGTTCTGTCATTGTAACTTCTTTGTGATTAGAATGATTTTTTAAAGGGTTATTCGTCTGCTTTTATTTTGTGCACTCTGTTTCCCGAAAAAGTCAATTTATTTAAAAAGTCTTTCATAAATGACTTATGCGCCAACCACTGAACTTTATCATGCAAATTAATGGAGAATCAATAATAAAAGAATATGTTTAGCACGTGGAAATTATAAAAATTGATAGACATAATTCAACCATGTCGGACAAAATTTGTGCTTATATTTCATATGAATGACTCAAATAATCAAATTTTTTCGTAACAGCTGTGAAAGTTCATTGCCAGACTTCTCTGCCGGACAAAACGAAAAAAGGGTTTTTAAAACACACGCGCACTTTTTAAACGTTTCTCTTTTGTAAAACGATCTTCCCAATTTACTTACGCCTTCAGAAAAAAGCCAACTTTAAGTAAAAATACCTTTATTTTCGCTACAGAAAAAACCCCACGAAATTTTAAAATTCAAAAATTTTGAAGATAGTGCCCTGCAAAAGTTTTGGAATAAATATTTTTTAATGGTTTCAAATGAATACATCCAAACATTTTCAACAATGAATTAGTAACAACAATAAATAATATGGGGTAATTTTCTGCAGTTTTTGCTGAAATGTTTTGAGTAACTGCTCATACTCATCCCTTTCATGGTCACACTCTGATGTCTCTGGATGTATTCATTAAAATGCATTAAAAATCATTTTACCCCCCAAAATTTTTAAAGCGCATTATCTTTAAAACGTTAAGGTTTTGTGAAAATAATTTTTCTTTGAAAATAATTTAAAATATTAACTTAAAAAATAATATCAACTTAAAAATCATATAATTGTGAGCGATTCTACAATTCTGTAGCTCCTCTAGAACTTGAGTCACAACATTTTAAAGTAGTGCTGGCAAGCTTTTCTTTAAAATGCAGATTTTTTTCCGGCAATCTTTTTGAAAAATTTCAAAAATTAATAACTCAACAGTTACGAATGATAGTTTTTCAAAATAATGATTAAGATGTAAAGAGTAAAATATCTAAAAGTTTCGTGAACATTTGATTTGGTCAAGTTGAGTCCCTTCTGCCTTGTTGATTTCACATGAGCGATATGATTACAGGCCCGTCATTTCAAGTATTTCCAGAGGGGGGGGGGTGTCAAGGGTGCAAACACAATGCAATTTCATCGGAAAACAACAAAAACCACGCCCACTATGTATAAATACATTGATTTGACCCCCTAAATGACGAACCTGTATGGTTACGAAATTGATTACAAAAAATCTATTGGTTTTTAATTATAATATGTGGAAAAGGGAAAAAAAGAAACTGCTAATTTGTGGTTTCAATGCACTTAAAGCAATAAGAATTCCAGACACGTATTTCGGGGTTACAAGGAGTCTTTTTTGATGCAAAGAGATGAGCTTGGCATCTGCAAAAGCCTTTTTTTTTTGAGATGTCCTTTCATTCATAAGCTCATTCTTTTGTATTAGAAAATGGGTTCGTTCTAGCCCTGAAACGCGTATTTGCAATTTTATTGCTATTTGTACATTTTGAACGTTAAAAAAAGATCCGTAAAGAACGTTAAAAAAAGAACTAGGACATTGGAGATATGACCAAAGAGTATTATTACTAAAGCAAAAGTGAGCAAGGATTTGGAGTCCGCAAGTAAATAAAAAAGTAATGAATACATTAAACAAAACTGCAAAAGAATGGTTGAAAAAAAAGAATTAATCGGAAAGTAACTTAAATCCTACCCGTAAATTTTTTCCGAACAAAAATTATATTACAGCTCTCATAATGTCAGAATAAACATTTTTAATAAGACATAAATTTTCAACCTAGCTAATATAGTAAAAGAAGTATTATGTTAATAGAGATTAAAAAAAAAAAAAATTGTGCTTCTCTAGTTTTTAATTTCTTACGACACAATTTCATTTTTTTTATGTGCTAAGAAATATTTAACAAAATATCGAAAAGAGAAATTCCCTCCCTACTTGAAACTACATTAAAGATTTCTTAGCATAGAACCTTTCTCAACAACATACGTATTACCTTGTTGGGACATAACTGTTGTGTACTTTATGAAAATCATGCCAAAAAGTGAATTTCAACGAAGTTTTTCTCAGGAAATACTTAACTGAAACAAACAAACAAAGAGAGAAATTATGATTTCGTATAAAATAAAATAAAAATTCTTTTGTGTGTAAAACTCATTCATATTTCTCCTCATATTTAAGTACATCAACTCACCAAGCTACAATAAATATTGCAATTTCTTACAAACACGCAATATATTATACTGTACTCGTAGCCCGATTGTGTACAGGGCCATCTTTCAACACAAAGTCAAATTCAGTGCTTAATCTCGCTCCTACTTATGTTTCAGAAATTGTCTATTTCAAATCAACTAGCGCGTGAAATAGACGTTTCGGGAGGATTTATACTTTTCTTTGAAAACAAAAGCTTTGTTGGCAGCAAGTGGACCATGACCTCCGCTACGTTGAGAGCTTTTTTAAATATAAAGATGGCAATAAACCTATCACAGATGTGGTGAAATGTTTGTGAACCCGTAGATTCAGATTTATTTTCTGTTTTATTTTTTTTTTTTTATATTTAAAGTGTATTCGAATCTGGTATGTGCGGCAGATTTGGAAAGAGTGTTGGCAAAGAACTGTTGATTTTAACATGTTATATTTTTTTTAATTCTATTTTTAGAATTAGGTCACCACTCGCATTCGATGAAATTATAAATTTCATCCTGATGTGTAAGTTATTTCTCATTTTTGGTTATTTTTAAGAGGATTTCATTAACTTCACGTTATATTTTTTAACTACTAAAATGTAGGACATTTCTTTTTGCATTTTCTTTTTTTTTTTGTTAATAATGTTCACTGTTTTTTCGTTCTTTCTTTTTTTTCTGAATATTATTATCTTTTTCTATTGTACTGAACTTTCTGCAATTGTCTTTGGTAACTTGAAATTGAAATTAAAGAAGAAAAAACAATTTAGCCTTACCTATACGTATGTAGGGGAATGTGCGGCAAAGTGAAATAGTTAAGTTTACTTGCCGGCTTCAAAAGGAACACATGGGAAATTTGTTCTAAAAATTGTTGTACATAAAGAAGGAATAATGTACTTTGTAATACATCTTTCATTGAAATATTATTTTTCATCTTTGGCAGTTATTTTGTACTTTCAAAAAAATGCGGAAAATTTTCACCTCAAAAAATCATGGGGCAAAGTGAAAAACAAAATAGTTATGTAAAACTTTCTATTCGACGATTAACCGTAATTTTCGTCAAATGAATGCGTAACTTAACAAAAACAATAATTATTTATGAAAAATAATGAATAAGTAAATAAATGAATTAATTAATATGTGAGAAAAAATAAATGGGAGAATAAAACAGAGATTGAATAAGAAAATGAGTTAATGAATGAGTAAATAAGCAAATAATGAAGTAAAATAATGTAAATACATTAATAAATGAAGAAATACCTACGTGATTTGATAAGTAAATGCATAAGTTAACGAAATTAACTATTTCACTGAAAATTTTCTTAGAGGATTCCTCGATTCAAGTTTACGGTTCAAAAAATGTTCCCTTCTCATATACTTGTTTGCACATTTATTTTCTATCTTCATTTTTTTTACGGTTGAAAAAATGGTATTTTAAATCTTTTTATCTTATTATTATTATTATTTAAAAGAAAAAAAACATTCATAGTATGGTATGAAGCATAATATACTGGCACTCAAAGATTATCATATTTTAAATTTCATTTAATTTTGATACTTTGATAATATTCCATTTGCCATCCTTGGTGTAGTCAAGAGCGAATTCAGAATTTTTTCAAAAAGACGCGATTTTTTTTTATTTACTACGCATCTGATTCACACATTCCTTTTTGAGGGAGCACCACATCATTTTATTTATAAAATATAGACTTAGCTAAAGAGTGGGAGCCAGGAGGTCTCCAAGTGTATTCCTTCCCTTTCTGCTACCAAAGCTTTCTTAAATCACGTTTTTGGAGCCTCAATTTCTTAATGATTCCGGTAGAACGGTTGAACATCCACTAGCATCATGAAAGATAGTCAGAATTTTCATTTTCTGAAACTTCAGTTTCGAAAAATTACCGGAGGAAAGTCTCTAAATCTCACCCTTTCCCTAATGTCATCGAAGATGGAGTACACCCGTTTTCAGGACTTCAATTTCGAAACATTGCAGCTGCCAAGTCCCTCAATAAGCCATCGCCCCTCTCTTGTATCCGTCCTTGTGTGGAGTAATAGACGGTTGGTGCACCGAAAAAGTGGGGGGTCAAAAGAAATGTGGTGGGTCGATTGTACCACTTCTGACACTGTTTTTCTTTCTTTTTTGTGTATGTGGAGGGGGAGGTGTCAATATTTGGCTATATTGGATTTTAACATAATTGTTTAAATGACCCCGATAAAATGCTGAATATGGTCTCAAAACTCAATACGAATAGCGACCGCAGACTTCCTCCTTCCGATTCAAAGTTCCATTCTAATGAAATAACATGAAAAAGTCAATTTTATGGAATTTTCAACTTTTATTTTAGTGAAATAAATCAACCATCCAAGTAAAAAATTATTTTTTAAGCGATCATTAATTTTTAACTCCTAAAAGTGGGGGAGTGGGGAGGGCAAGGCTCCTTTACTTTTGGAAGTGAGGGGGCAGTCGCCCCACTTGCCACCCTGTACGAACCGCCTATGTGTAGAGTCCATGCCAAAGTTATCTTTGAATTTCGAAATGATAAATAAATACAGCAGTTATCTTGCCTTGCAGAGTCGAGGGCCTCCCAACTTCAAGGTCGCAGCGACAATCTGACCCCCCCGATTCAAATCGATGCCCAAGATGAGAGAGAGAGAGAGAGAGAGAGAACGTCTAGGATGAGAAAGAGCGATCTTCTTTTTCTCCGCAACGTGTGAAAAATCTCTCGGCTCGCGCGATGCTTTCTCTGCCGGGTCATGGTTCCGTGGTTATTCGTGCTGGAATGTGGGTCAAATCCGGGTCCCTATAATACATCCTGCTCGCTCCCCGTCTTGTTTTCGCGGAGAGGAGATTCCACACACCACAGTTTTCACTCGCGAGGCATTTTTTCTGCTCAAAAGTCTTTATCGGGAAACCAGTTTCTTTTTTCGGAGATAAAGCGAAAAAGCTGCGAGCAAACTTTTATCTGCTTTAAAATGACACACTAACCTTATGGCGAAATTACTTTATTCCGATGGTGCGCTATTAGTGCTTGAAAATTCAAATGGGAGATGGATTTGGATTGGTAATGAGGGAGCCCGGTTCCCTTGTTGACAGCAGAGGATTTTAGGGGCACGTGCATCTCCAAAAGAGATGAAACTAATTTTAATATCTAATTAAACATGCTTATTTCTAAATAGTACAAGTCAAATTCTTTAAAAAAATTTAATTAAAATAACCAGGGGCTCCTCCCTCAGCTCGCTGACGCTCACCAACCCCCAAAAATTGCTTCGCATTATTATTTGGTTCGTGAAGATGTTGCTAGGAAGTTGTTCGTTCGTTGAAGTCTGTTAAGAAGAATCACATAAAAAACCCATTACGATTAGATCAAAGTGAAAATCCCGCTCTCCCTCCATAGAAATTTTAATTTAAGAAATTAATTCAATATAATTACCACGGTATTAAAACTTGCTCCCTCACGAAGAAAAAAAAATCTAAAGCACAAATTTTTAATCTATCATATAATTCATTTTTAATGTATCGTTAATCTAACGTCACATAAGTCTTCTTGAAGTTGTTTAAACTGTAGTGTATTAAGGTGAAAGGGTAACTGTCAGAGGAAAAGAATTATAACTCTTTTATAAACCTCGAAAGCCTGCAAAATCTCGGATAAGCGGTGGCGGATTAACAAGTTTGGGGGGCTGTCGCAATTAATTTCTTGGGTCTCTTTTATCTATCAGTCTTAAAGTAAGGGTAGAAAATCAGGTCCTTTTTGACGCCCCTGTGTCGTGGGAACCCCTCGCAGTTGCGACATGGTAAGTCCGCCACTGTTGGGACATCCCTAACTGTCTTTTTACAAGCCAAACCAGACCAGTTGCTTGCTGGAAGGGAAAAAAGAGGCATTTTAAGGATGTAACTGCTTAAAAATTGAGTTTATACAATGGCTCCTGTCCTGAAATTTTTTTGACACGATTGACCGTGGCCGCAGGTCTAGCTGTTGTATTCTATGTATCAATTAGGCCTCAAAAAGAGAAAAAAAACTTTGAAAGCTCTTCAAAAAACTTTATTTTGTCTTAAGTTTCGAACTGGGGTAAGTTGGTATGATATTCATTCATTAGCTTGTTGTATATAGTGAACCCCGCCATTCGCCCGTCTCTCCTTTCATACTCGCAAATTCGTCCAACTTGTTCACGAAAAATTGAACTCGTCATTCGTATATGCTTCTTCGCTATGCAGCCAATGTCACTTGAAAGAGTTGAACGCAGCCCACAGATAAAAGCAGGGGCGCTCAAAGCGTTAATTTTTTAAGAAGGCCGAAATTTTGAATTTGCCGAATGGAACATTAAATTTTGCCGAATCATAAAACACGGGTATTTTTTCTTCAGATGAGGAGGAAAGTAGGATAAATAGCATTGCCATTGCACAAATTAAAAAGCTGTCTCACCAACGGGGATAAAACTAAGCCCGCGTCATTTGGACGACCAGGGGAGGGGGTCCAAAAAAAATACTAAAAAGTTTGTCTCCGAATTTCATTTTAAAAGCTATCATACGTTAACAGCTGAATATTTCTTTTTTACCGAATGGCAACAGTTTGAAAAAAAAATCAAAAATTTTTTTTTTCTTTAGTAACAACTAGCCATTTTAGATCACACAGAAGCAACTGTTGTATTTCGAGCACTAAAGTATCAAGTTACACTAATTCTATGTCATTAGAATTTAAATTAAATTTTTATGTTACCGATTAGCATACAACTGGTGCATCTTTAAATGCCTCAAAAAGAAATATTGTGTTTTAGTTATATTATGACTTATAAGCTTCTTTATATGTTTAAATTTATCATTAGCATGAATAAATATTAGTGTAATTACCATGATAAATGGTTTATGAAAAATAAGTTTAAATATTTAGCTCTGCTGACAACAGGTAAAGCATACAGGACACTATTAGTAAGTCCTCTTTCTTTCTTTTCGAAAAATTTTACTAACAATAATATGTTTAGATTTTATTTATTTATTTTTTGTAAGAAGTATTTCATTTTGAGAATCACTTTCATGTATGCATATTTATTGTTCCTCAAAGATTTGAATAAGCAATCATTTGTGGCCAGGAACGTATCTTAATCCAATTTACATTCCATCTTACTTGGGAAAATGATTCTCCACTCGCATAAATCGCCATTCGAACTGCCTTCTGGAACGAATTGTTGACAAATAGCGAATTGATTTTAAAGGTCTCTTGGAGTTCGCTTTAACGAGGTTCCACTGTATTTGGATTTTGCACGCTTCATTAAAGAAGTGAATCTTTATTTATTAGCTTTCTCTCTTTCTCTTTTTTCTTCATATTACTTCCGAAATAACTTGGAAGCGTGCGCATAATAATTAAAAACAATATATGGATATTGAGATACGTGCAGGGGGACAAATAATGCCTAGTGTTCAGATATGTCCATTTAGCTATAAATAGCAAAAAATGCATGACAAGAACTATAATTTTAAAATAAAATATGCAAAATATTGATTTTGTAAAATTTAACTCAGATTACTTTTAGTACCTGGCTAGTTAACTTCCTCTCGAGTGGGGTGAATTGCCTCAACCTACTCTAAAAATATATATTTTTTCAAAAAAAAAAAAAAAATTAAGCCAGGGAGGAGGCAATGTGCTTCTTGTGCCCCCCCCCCCCCCCAAAAAAAAATGCGCCCATACTTTGCGTTTGTGTACAACTTTTACGATGTTGCCACGAACGATAGTGGAAAAGAAGTTTAAAAGAAAACTTTATTTACCGAAGACGGTACGCCGGATATAGCAGACGATCTTTATGTTCCACTCGATCGCACTTCAAATAGAGCGAGAAACATTTTGACCTGAAAGCCGCCGCCTACTCGTTTACTTTGAAACAAAACCAAAATACAATAGGAAGACGGAGGATAACAGCGATCGAATTTTATTTGACTTGAAAATAAACCATTCAGTTTTTCGGTTTGACATTGGCAAATTGGTGCATGACGACTGACAACGTAGAAATAAAAACGCAATGCGAATTCGAAACTGAAGTGGTTAACCAGCTATTAATAAATTTCTCCCGTCTGCAGTGCCATTCGAGGTGAACTAAATGGTTGAAAATGGTTGGTGCTCCGTTGAAATTCAATCATCTAAAACATTTTTTTTTGACAAAATCTTCAAGCTTTCTACATAAAGAGTCCAATTTGTACATGTATCCGATAGTTTTAATGTTGGAAAACATGTGGATCGCTCAAAACTTTTACTATGGCAGAAATCTACTTACATTAAAAACTGAGTGTCTTTCTATGTCCTGCTTCTTTCTCCTCAACTGCAATGAACTGAAAGTCGAACCAGGTACCGATAAATTGGTAATTTTTCAGGCTTCATTAGTTTCAATGTATATAGTTATACGATTTTAATTAACGAAGATATCAATTAATAAGTAGTCAAATTTAAAGCGATTTGTCCTAAATGATTAAAGATGAAATCCATTGTTACAAAACATGTTTGATATGAAACAGTAATAATGATAAGAATTTTTAATGAAGGTTTAGCTAAATGACCCAAACATTAGGCGTTCTTTCTATTTTAATATCCAAAAGCATTTAATTATACAACGCAATTCTGGAGTAATTGAAGAGTATTAGCAGATATTAATAGCCTTTTATTATCTTCAGCAGGTATTTGCTTGCAATTTATTTCACTTATATATAAATTGCATTATCATTTTATTGTTTAACATTTTCTTATAAAATTTAAATAAATAAATAAAAACATGATGTTGCGATTCATGTGTTTTTTTAAATTTTAACTATAATAAACATTTTCTCGAAACTTGAAAGAGCATTATTTTTAATTTCTAGGTTATTTTTGATACCTTTTAAAGCTTTTTTTCGTATTTGTTGTGGTCATTAAATTTTGCTTTTTTAAGTCATTAACTTTCTACCCCTAGTCATAAGTAATGTCGATTCCCATTATGAAAAATTTATGGCTAACCCAATGTACCCCACATCACCCCCTTTACTTCGGATGTCCTTTCCCAGGACTATAGGGTTCCAGCCTCTGTTGTCAGCCTCATTAGACATAAAATGCGTCTTTTTCTAGACAGATAATTAATTTCAGAATTAATCTTTTAATACTGTGGATAATTTAAAATATTAGTTCTTCAATATTTGACCGTAAAGCTCTCTGAATTTTTGGAGAATGATGAAACAAATTCTCGGACTTTTCCCGAGATTTTTCTCGGTTTAGTTGTCACCTTGAAATCGTTTTTTGGAAATTTTTTTTCCAAGTTATGTTTTTGTAAAATAAAGACAAAACTGATATTTGATTTCATCAAAAATTTCTTCTTAATATGAATAAGCATGAAATAGTCATGATTGTCTGGACATTTGAAAACAAAATAATGTTTGCCAATATTACAATTCAATTTTCGTTATTCTGCAGTCATAATCATAAGTTTGATTACAGATAAAAATATGACCGTGGAAAAAAAATTACAAACCACTCATGATTTGCTTTGATTTTTTTTTCTTTTTTTAAATTGAAATGGTTTATAATTTTAAAGTTTTCATGCAACAAAAAGAGCTACAATGACTTCATGTTCACAGACATATTCGTTGAATGTCTCAACACCAGAACACATTGTACTCAGAAAACTTTACAACTGGGCATCACTTGCTGAGGGGCACACTTTTTACAAGCTGCAGACACTTTGATAAATCATAAAACTCATTTAATTTTTGAGTTGAAGGGGAGGGGGGAGAAAAAAAATCGGTAACTGAAATTACAAAAAATATTGGTAGTAAACAAAACCGCAGTTTAAAAATTTAGCAAAAAATAAAAATGCTATCATCCAAAAAGAAAAGTACTCTTTTATCGTATTTTTTGTCTTCAAAAGTATTTATAAATTCTTAAAATATTTTTTTTTTCAAAACTTGAACATCATATGAAATAAAACACGCATTGATTTTTAAAAAAATAAATACTTGACAACAAACTTCTCTTAGGCAGATTGAAGTTGAAATTATAGCAATTTTAATACCCACTCTCTTAATTATTCAGCCATCATGTATACTCTGATAACAAATTTGGTAACATCAATTTAAGTATTTCTTTTTTTTTAAATTTAAATAAAGTTTTCATAAAAAGCCGCATTGAAAATGAAACGATCAACAACGTCAAAATTCTTGACAGAAATCTGTTCTTTTTCCAACATAGATCAATTATGCTCATCTTTCCCACACCTCTAAAAATGACTTCAAATCCACCTCTAACATTAATCATAAAAATCTCCACTATGAACTTGGGAGCACCCCTGCATAAATTATTATCTTGAATTTCAGAAATTCCTGAACATCATGAAATTGCTGTAGGTCCTAAGCCTGACTGCTATCCTAATCCTGATTTTTGTGATGTTTACTTTGCCAAATAACTTGCAGTTTTTGAGTAGCAACTCCCCCCCCCCCTATTTTATCTCACTCAAATTGTAAGCCTTCAGATTTTCGATAGCAAAAAACAAAGCAATTTATCTCAGTTCAGGGCTAAAGGACTTTTTTTTTAACTAATGCAGTAATGGAGTCCACTAATAATTATTCTAAGACTTCATTTAACTATCATTGAATATTGTAAAAAAATATTATTGAATATTGTAAAAAAATATTATTGAATATTGTAAAAAAATACAAAGTTTTAAAGCACTTTGTTTGTTTCTCTTTTTACTATGAATGCTTCAAATACAAATTCGTATCTGAAAGACATTAATGTTAATAAAATTTATGCATCCAAACCCGCACATTTTAACATATACTATACCAGGTATTAAGCAACAACTTAAAAAAAAAAAGTCTATGCCTTTTTTTCCCCCATTCGAAATTACACAAGTAACATTGAATATTGCATCTGATGATGCAGTAAAATGCCACATACAGCCTAATGCTTTTCTCCCTGGCTTTATAAGAGAAGATAAAATGATGATCCTTTGAACATAGGGGGGGGGGGGGAGGAGTACAAACATTTGCCACTCCTCATAATTCCTCTAACCGCCTCATATTTTTGAGTGTTTTTAGTTCAAGCACTGATTCATTTCAATTAAGTTTACATCATTAAATGCAATATTCCAGTATTTTTTAAATAGTCTCTTTAAAGTTTTTGTTACACTGAAAAGTGCCCTTGAACAGCTTGGGGGAACTAAATCTTTTCCTTTACAATCTGAGTATAAACCCTATCATACATGCATGCAAAAAATATAAAATTAGATAAGAGGTTAACCAGAGGAAAAAAGAACATGCAAGCTCAACTACCAAAACAAGCCTGCAGCAATTTCATGACCCATAACACCCATTTTGCATAGCAGGAAAAACAATTTTTATGGAAATCCGAACTTGAAAAGGAGATAGGCAGTAAAAGTTTTTTTTTTCCTAGAATCCCTTCCATCATATTTTACTCTTTCCCAACTAACTGAGCTTGAAATCTTAGATTTAATAGGGTATAGGCAGGGGTGCAAATGAAGGGTTTCATGGCACAGATTGAAAGATTAAAATTTTTAGGGGGTTGATTTTAAAAGTATTTGGTCTCATTTCAGGGGAGGGGGTGTTTGGAAGCATTTGATGGGGGAAGATATCCCTTTAAATAGCAAAAGTTCAAAAGCTAAAATCCTTCAATACCCACTAATACCCCCAAGAGCCATCACTCCTACACATCAGTCAAGTCATCTCAAAGTTTTCTGGAAAGTGTTATCCACTGCAGTTAAATTGTATTAATTTTTTTTTACAGGAAGTTTTATTACTTCAAACAAATGATTTAATTTCATGAATTAATTAATAGTGATCTATGGATTTTTACAGTCCCTTTTTTTCACGCTCAGTAATGTGCAGGACACCTTTTTTTTCCTCTCAAGAAATAATATTAAAATTGTTTAAATAAGCCTTCTCATAGTCTCTTCCCTGTAGTGTAGTGATTAAATATATAATATGTTTCTGTTTTTTACTGGTTTTCCCAAGAGGCAGAGCTTTGATATATTTGAAACCACACAATAATGACAATATAATGCCCACAATGACCATAGGTTTTCAGAAAGATTGGGTCTAATCAATGGCCTAATAAACGATTGAATGCAATTGTTTATTAGGCCATTGAAATATGAAAAATTTAGCATACAATTGCTAAAGAAAGCAATGTCGAGGCCTTTTACCCACTGACCTATGAAAATTGTTCCTTTCTTCTTTGAGGGAAGCAACACTAAGTAAATTGTAAATTGAAAAAAAAAATAAAGAAATAATGCACTATTAATAAGTAGTTTAAAATCTTCAGAGTTAATAACTCTAAAGACAATTTATGGTGTTTCTAATATTTTATTAATAAATGCTATAAATCATATAATTTGTACGTCTTACCTTAATAAAGTAATAATACTGAAAGAAAAATAAAACTATCTAAAAGTAAGTGACACAAACACATGTATCACTTGTTATACTAACGCATAGAAACAACACAACAATTTAGAAATTTTATGAATTCAAACTTACTTAAAAATGGTAAATATTAATAACTGAATTCTGAAATAAATTTATCTATCCATAAAGTAATATTTTCAGTAGATTTTTTAAATAAATTATGTCTTTTAACTTAAAATTTTTGATTTCACGTAAAAACAAGTACTTTTCTATAATGTTTTATTACATTTGCCTTGTCATTGCTTGCTCGGTGGGGCATGTTTTCTGATCAATTCGAAAAACAGAACTTATTGTAGAAATTATAAAGTTAATTGTTTGCAAATTTATTTTAAGGCAGAATTTAAGTAAGCATAGTTGAGTTTCCTTGATTCACGTCATCAATTTAACAGCATTTTTAAACGTTTTTTCATTTTGCATAACATTTTCATCAATTTAGAATTTTCATTTCAAAGCGAGTTTTCAAAAAAAAAAAAAAAAAAAAATAATAATAACAATAATAAATAAATATATAAATAAAGTCAAGGAAGTGAACTAAAATGGCTGAATGAAACAAAACCTTCAAATGAGAGTTATGATCTATTCCAACCTGCAGCTGCATAGTTTAAAAAAGTCACACAGAAAAACTATATACTCTAGATCATCTAATATGATTTATAAGGCTTATGTACAAACTTTATTGCTAATTATGTAGAGAAGCATTAATATGCATAGGAAGTAATAATTCCATAACTTCAGATAATACAGACAGATACTTTATAAAATATCAGGCACTTGGCATAGATGAGCTCAACATTATTCATAAAATACTGTTGTTAATATTATTGCTTCTGAAAAACACATGAGTTACTTTCACTGATTCGTTTAAGGCAAAATATTGAAACACTTAACACAGACGTAATCACACAAAATCACTATGATTAAAAAGCCATTACAATGCATAGCAATTAAAGAATACACTCACAATCACAAATAGAGAAAGACAGTATCAGATCATACTTCAGATAGAGTAATAAAGCTACCATTTGCTTTCTTTTTTCTAAATTGAAAAAGCATTGAAATTGCTATTCAATGCACCGTTTTGAAATAATTCACATTGCAAATTTAGTGTGACACTGTTAAAACATTTAACTTTGAAGTTACTTGCATTTAAGTAACGAATAACATAAATAAAATTAAAACTGGGCTCAAATTTTATATGCCTAGTATAATGCGATTGATACACAAAAATAAAAATAACCTTTATAAATAAAATTAGTAAATGCAATTGCTTAAACAAATCTTTTTCTTTCAGACTAGATTGTTTCACACCGGGAAATTTTAAGCATACCATATTTAGTGACTAATTAACTGGCAAGAGTTCTAAATAACAATTTAAATGATAACAATAATAAGAGTTATTGCATGTCATCAAAAATAAAATACATTAGCTGTAAGTACAAGTTGTGTAAGGTTCGCATGTAACTTCATTTGGCTCAGAACCGGCAACAGTTTGCTGGGCAAAAGCGTCAATTTTCAGAATCGATCGACTAGAAGATCTTTAGACCTAAGAACATTATCTTATTTTGGGGGGATACAGGAGGGGGTGGAAGCATACCATAATTCAATATAATGTTATTAGTAAAAATAAGATATTATGAAAATAGATTTTAAAGAGTGAAAATATTGTGTTTAGCTCCTAAACACAATTAAAATTGACGTGTTAGTTAAATAATAATTATAAGAAGCCAGGAAAGGTAGATATTAGTAATTTGTTATTTTATGAAATAAGCCAAAATAACTCTTTTTCAAATCAAACATTAAATGTATGTTTAATTTCAAACGATTGTGAAAGAAAAGCAGTGGATTAAAAATTGATTACTCAGAATTAAAAAAAAAAAAAAAAGAAATGCTTACACAGCCCATTGATGAAGGATTTATTTATTTATTTTTTGAGGGGTGGGGGTACATATTTTTATTATATAAAAAAGGAGTTTTGAGTAGAACAGAAGTAAAAAAAAGAAAAATTTGGACTTTTACATTCTACAGATTCAATGGAAATTAGTCTACTTCTGAATAATAAAATTACTTTTAACTTCTAAAATTTCCTAAGACTTAGACCGCATACAAAAATAACAAAACATTGTTGTTCAACATATGGTGAAGGAAACGTAAAATTAATTTAGGAAAAGAATGCCTAAAGAGTTATTCATATAATTAATGAAAAATAAACAGCTTACTAAACTATTTCATCCAAATCACTTATTTTACATTGTTTTAAATAAACGGCTGTCTTTCATAAACAGTGCAATTCAACATTATTCAATTACCTCCCCCCCCCCCACTTTCTATACATGTACTTTCGTAAATAAGAAAGTTAAATTTATAAATAAAAAAGAAATTTTAAATTTTCACTCACAAAAATATGGTATAATTAACCATTTTGCTGCTGCACACATCAATCCACAAAGTACACATAACGAAATTAAAATTAGCAAAAAACAATCTACTAACACAATTCATCTTTGATCTATATCTTTAAAAACAATCTAAAATATATCAAAATTTAACTGTAAATTTCTTCAAACAATTTATATTAGTATGTAAATTATTAAAGGCTTTAGTAAAAACTTTATAACACAGATTTGTAATTTTTGGTTTCAAGAAGCTCATAAATAATAATATAAGAAAATTTTAACTTTTAATTCAAAAAAAATCGTAGTGTATAATATAAAATATACAATACTCTACATTAAGCACAATGAATAAAATTTAAATACATAACATTTCTAAATAACTATCGTGTTCAGCACAATATAATTATATAATTTTACAAAGATTTTATATTAAAAATACATAACATTAAAATGACGTGATAGAAACAATTATTTACAACTACATTTAAAAAGGTCAACTGCAACAACATGAATTTTTGCAACAAAAATATTTATAATAAAAACAACAATTGGCACTAATGATGACTAACATTGAAATAACATAAAGCTTTTACCAAAGTTTTTGCTTTGAAATTAAAAGTGTATTTTTGAAAAGTTTACTTATGGCGCAGTACATTATATTTTTTAACTCTATGTTTTCTCCTCTACTTTTAATTAAATATGGAGTAACTTATATATGTAATGATTTGTATGAAAAATCAGTATGATTAAATTTCAATAATTTCAACAGGAGACAATAATAAATAACACGTAGAGGTAATGAAAAATATTTTGGAATCATAAGATGAAAATCATCACACTACAGTAATAGACTATGCTTGTATGTGTAAAATAGTCAAATTATTTCCAAATTTATTAAAAAAAATAATTAACGATAATGTCAGAACAGGTTTTTGTGTTATTTTAATCCCGCAAATATAGAACATTTAAGCTGCTTTGAAAAACTGCAGTTTCAGTTTTGATAAAAAGTGATTAATAACATGTGAGATTCTACTGCAGACTTACCTTTAATTTGTTTAAAAGCAAAAACAAAGATCATTAAAAAGGGAACAACATTATTGAATAAACTTTTTATCATATATTACTCACAAGTAATTTGAAAAATCTGAATAATTTCAATGTGAATCTAAAACTTAATCAATCATCAGGTTTTAACACATGAGATTGAGAAAGACGTTAATATCGAGTAAAATATGATAAGCTTATGATCCAAATTATTTTGACATTATATAGATGGGCCGTTCTTGCGAAAATGGGTCAATTCATGTCCGATACTTTGGAATTTTTTAAAAATCAATTTTAATAATTGCTACCAATTAATGTTCTTTTGCTGGTTCTCTATTAAATTGTTTGTAATCAAGCACAAGTCACAATCATTTACAAAGGGTTCAAAAATATTTTTCTTTGGAACTAGGAGAATATTATGTGTCCCAGCTTCAAACCAATAGAGGTGAAAAAAGGATTTAAGTTTGTTCTGAAATGCAACAATATATTATTGAAGCAGTAAGTAACCGCCCCTAAGCAAGGGCTGAGGCAGAAACATGCAATACACCGCCAGCTCGTTTGTTCCAACCATGGTCTGCAGTTTTGTGATTATTATGCATTCATCAGCATGGTATAGGAGTTAAACGAAGAAGATTTTTGCCTTCAGCTTATTTAATTCCTATACCATGCTGATGAGTGCAAAATAAGCACAAAACTGCAGACCATGGTTGGAACAAATGAGCTGGCGGTGTATTGCATGAATATATTATTGGTTACATTTATATCTTTACATAAAAATAGTGTAACAACATAACTTTGAGAAAAAAAATACTATAAATGCTTAACATTTTTTCAGGTTTGCATTGTCCACTTTGTTACTGCCACAGTTACACAGAATTTGGTAATATTTTAAACAAGACGTCAGTTTGCTAATTGGACTTTTCCAGTCAATAAATCAGGTGGGTGTAATTCTTTTTTTCTGATAGTTTATTGTACTGTTGAATTTCAACCCTGTTCTACTAATATTAATGATAAAAAAGTTATTTTTTTAATTGAAATTGCAAATTGAAAAACAGTTAGAGAATCATTTCACTCTATGCTCTTTCTGTAATCATAAATTTTCTTTATGACTCAAACAAGTTTTTTAAAGCCTATTTGTCCACTTACATGAAATGGTCAAAATATTAAAAACCGTTTATGAATTACTTATGTACAAAGTATTAATACTTTATTCCACACAAATTAATGGAATTAAAAAGAAGATTAATTGGCAGAAATTATCAAAATTGATACACAAAATTCATAAGTGTCGGATATAGTGAAAATGACCTAAAGTTTAGTATCATTTAATCCACGACCACAGTCAATGGTATCAATTTCACTTAAGCAAATATATCCTTTTTTAATCCTTCAGATACATGAATCACAACAAGAATAGCAACTGCTTTAACATATTCAAAATATTTGAAACTCCACAAATATAGTATCATCACATGTTGTAGAGAGGCACCCACTTAGATGATCAATGTATTGCAAAAACATCACAAAAAATCATAACAGAGAAACCTCAGCAAGTATGCCCGACTACAAAACTCAATCTACAAATGTTAAGATAACTTTCCTAACGCAATATATTAAAAACACCTAACTAAAGCTGTACAATGCACATTATATACATAAATACATACATAATTCAGAAGAAAGAATTCAGTTATTCAAAGAAAAGATTGCCTATTGATAATTGAATTTCATGACTAAAGATAGGAAAAAGAAGAAGAAACAGGAAAGCTGTCCACTGTGCTTCAGGGATAATAATAGATGAGAATAAAGTTTTTAGCTAGGAATAGGAGAAATTTGACAGGCTCGGCTCTATGTACTGAATTTTATATCACAAATCATTTAAACAATTATTAATTTTGTAATAAATAGGAATTCATTGATTTGCATAAATTTTACAAATTATAGAATGAATTGTTATTGATTACTAAGCAAGATTCAGGGAAAATAACTTAGAATATAAGAAATGAGATCAATTTAGGATTTTAATTATTTTTTGTAACAGCCAGGGCTGAACTTACTACATTTATGCAGCAATTTGACATTTTCATTATAATAGAGAGGCAAACGAGATAATTATGAAAAAGAGCCGATCCTAATTGTATAGCGAAAAGATGTAGATAGGTTATGCGGAAAATATGATAGAAAGGAATAAGAAAATAACAAATTGTTCAAACACCGGGCTCAATTTCAACACCATTAAACAGATTCTGCTTTTTTTTAATGTACAACTACATAAATCTATAACTTTAATAACTGTATGTACAAATTCTAAGAAATTCAACAAAAAATATACAGACTAGTGTAAGTTCGCAAAACAAAAATGAAAACAACAAGCATAAAAGTTAACTGGCAGTCAATCATGCCAAAAAACAGATATTAAATCATGAACATGAGTAACAACTTTTTTGTTTCTGCTGTATTATCAAAGCAAAAAATCTCAGAAAGCACACTAATTGATAATAACCCGAGGGTAAAATAAGTAAAGTTTATTCTATATGCTTTTGCGTTATTCATAACTAATATATGGCACAAGATAAGTTCTGTTGAAAAGTAGCTTTTAAGATTAAGACAATATAAAAGGGGATTGATTTGAATTGTAATAACTCGAGAGCAATGCAAATTCTTGGACAATAAATCTTTGAAATTTTAGTAAGAGTTGAGTTTTAAACTTTAAATGATTGGATATACAAGGTCCATACTTTAATTAATATAGATATAGAGTATTAAAATATAGAATTTAAAAGATGAAATTTGATAGATGCTTTAGTTTTTGAATTTTTATATGTATATATGTAAGAGCTACTCCTATACTGAATAGAAATTTCATTCAAACATGCTTTTTTTAGAAAAAGAAAACATGTTCAAAGTGTTCCAATGTTTATAAATGTCTTGATGCATTATAAATTTAAGTGGAACAAGTGCTGAGAAGATGCAAGTGTAATGAGATATCTCACAGAGTAAAGAAACAAGAGTTAATTAAATTTCAAAACATGAAGAGAATACCTGAGATGATGTTTTCTGTATCATTGTTTAAACATAATTACATGCAACATATCTTTAGCACCAGGGCAAAGTTTCTTTAGTAAATAATATCCCCATTCTGCATAAAACTCGGTTCTATGCCAGGTTAGGCTTTATACATTTATATCTTTGGCATCTTTTATCATTGTCCATTCTGGTGTCATAATTTTGTCGAATTAACATAATATTTGAGAATACTTGTGCAAACAGTTAATTTCATGAATAACAGTGTCTCACAGCATAAGAGCTCTGAAAATAACGAGTCTACATTATTGCTTTTAAAAATCACATTTCCTCTGGAACATAAAGGCAGGTAACGCTTCTACCAAAAAAGTGCTGTACATCACACACAAACGAAACTCATGAGTAAATTCAGAAAAATATGTAGGTTCCATTTTATGTTAGAAAAAGGGTTGATTTGTAATTAATTCATACTTTTTATGGAGGATAAATCGAGAGAAGACTACTCTACGAGGAAAGAAAGGGCCAATGTAAAGATGCCCTAAATTATTATTCATTATTCAACAAGTATTCCTAAAGTCTAGGAATGATTTTTATTTCGTTTGCCTGAAAGGCAAAAAAATTTAAAATGGTTAACATTAACTCTACTTTCATGAATAACTCTACTTGAAAAATGTAATAGATTCAACAATGTCAAAAGAGACTGAATCAAGAGCACTTATAGTAGTACTTTTTCTTCATAAAATGCACAGAGGCGCCAACACAGCTCAAGGTTAATAATAAAAACCCATCACAGTGGAAATGCAAAGCAAATCGTACAACACCTTATATTTTTTTCTTTCATTAGGGAGGAGAAACTTTAGGGAAAAGAAATTTCGCAACTCACATCCTTAAGTTGAACACCCTCTTTTGAACTAAGAAAAGATGATCCAACTTTTAATCACAAAACAGCACAAGGTGCCTGATGTAAGTATAACTTTGAAAATTTTCAAGTTTTCTTGGTGCTTTCAACTTTTAGTTAACTCATTTGCATAGGAAATACCTTTCTGTATGCATGGCGCCCCTGGAAATTTAATCTATTCTAAATCTCCTACAGTATTTAAATGGCGCTTATTTGTCAGGAGCAAAAAGTGTTAAAAATAAAAATTTTTCCTCTTACTTCACTATCAGCGTCTAGTTCTCTAATCTTCGCTATTTCTATAATTTCTATGCAACTATATATTAATCAATAGGTAAAGATTTTTGAAAGGCAAGAGGCAATATGAGACGCCTTTCAGTTATTTGACAGTTTAAAAAGTGAGAAAATTTTTATAATCTAATGAATTCAGTTCCTAATATCACTAACACACCCAGCCGGCTTTTGTAGAAAAAAGGGGTACTGGTTATTGTTTATTGTTTTAAAATTTTAACAATGCTTCTTCGTATTAAAAATATTCGATGTCATGAGAATCATTGTTAGAAATTTTCTTTCCCAAACTGTTTATAAAACAACCATAATGGTACAAAAATGATCAAGGTTTTTTAAATAGATAATTTACAAGAGACTTGACCATTTTTTTCCCATGTCGATGTCTGTAATTAAAAATCAGAGCTATCGTAAAACCTCCTACTTACCTAAAATAGACAAATCATGTGTTACTTAAAATATGGATCTTTCTTGGAAACAATATCCCGTGTCCCTCTACACAGCTGGGTGTGCTGAAATCTACATTAAGTTCTTAAAATGCAAAAACTCTTGAAAAGCTACTGAGGCCCCAGGAAGTTACCATAGTGAAATCTCAATGGGCGGAAGTAAATTGTCTTAGAAATCTTTTTAGCTATAAGCGATGAAATGGAAGAGAATTAAGAGCACAAGTATCCTGCGTAGAGCAGGACACTTTTAAGGCATCAAATCCAGTCTTGATGCTCCTTAGTGTTTCCTTTCACAAAACGCCTTTGATTGTCTCTGGCACAGACAATTATTCAAAGTCTTGAACACTCTCATATATTTTTTTTCCGGCTTTTGTACTCTAGTTGGTTTTCGAGCATTGACAAAGTTTGTCAACCACTGTTCAGGAGCTGCATGTATATATGTATATGTTCATAGTTTCTTCAAAAAATTGCAATCACATAAAAACCATTTTTTCTTGGCAAACCAGCTTAAAAGAATTAAGCAACCATTTTTCCTTAGTAACTTACATTTTCAGGTTTTTCTAAAACATAAAAAAGCGCTAACTTAAGAAGGTTGAGATTTGTTGGGGCTGACGGAGGCACTGTTTCCAGCTGTCTGACTGCTTGCATCAACTCCATCAGTGCTGTGCACCACTGTGAAATAACGCTCTAGAAGGAAAGAAACAGAGTTACCAGTTGACACATACATGTGCAGTGCACATCATAATAAAAACTCCACAAAAGGTTTCACTCAAACAGACAATATTTAAAAATGCAAAGCTTAACATTTTTGGGGAAAATATTTTCATTTGTTAAAATCAATTCACTTTGTGCAGAAGATGAATAAAAGCAAAAAACGACGTAATAAAAGCACAAGTTGGTAAAAATTTAAAAGAGGCATAACATGTTTCGAAGGCCCTAGCCTCCTTGGTCAATGCCAAGCAAGAAATGAAAAGAACAATGCATAGGGGAGAGTTTAAATATAAAAAGAGTTAAAGTTAGGCCAATCAGGTTTCAGCATGTGCCGAGCCAGGATTGGACGTAGCATTATCGGTGGATGCAAATTTAAAGGCATAAAGTAAAATTGGCGAGATGTGCGGAACTGGAAAGGATGCATTATAAATATTACTCAAATTTTAATGAATATAAAAAGCCTCAAAGAAATGCAACTCACCCACAGTTGAAGGTCTGCAAATAGTCTTCGCTTCAGAGAAAACAAATTTATGGCCTCTGTCCCAACAGTGTTTTGCAATTGAGGATTTTTCTTTTTAACATAATTTTCATGTTCGTTTAACCTACATTTTAGAGCTCGTCTGGTCTGTCCCACGTATCCAATTTGACATTGGCAGTTTATGTAATATATGCCCCACTGATCAAATGGTACCCATTTTGATCAAATGGGTTGATCACCATTTGATCAGTAGGACCATATATTTGCAGACCTTTAACTGTGGCCAAGTTGGATTTCTTAGAGGCTTTTTATGTTCATAATAATTTAAGTAATATTTGTAATGAATCCTTTGCAGTTCCACACATCTCGCCAATTTCACTTCATGCCTTTAAATTTGCATCCACCAATAACGCTATATCCAATTCAGGCTCGGCACATGCTGAGACCCGATTGAAATAACTTTAAATATAAAAGGAGCAAAACTCTCCCAATACATTGTTCTTTCCATTTCCTGCTTAGTACTGACAAAGGAGGATAGGGCCTTCAAAACATGTATGCCTCTTTTAAAATTTTACCTACTTGTGCTTTTAAAACATTGTTTTTTGCTTTTATTCATTTTCATTTGCTTTTGTATAAAGTTAAATCCCATTTCAAGCAGGGGTGCTTAGAACCAGAATTTTTACGAGAGGGGGAAGTTTTCAATTTATTTAACAAAACTTTGAATTTTGCCTTTTTGAAATTAATAAGTTAATATGATATTGTATAGCTGAACTTTTTACCCTCTATTAGCAACATATAATAGTCAGCTTATTTGTTACATGTATGAGTTATAAAATGCAAAAGAAAAGATCAACACAGGAACGTAGGCGGCAAAGAGCTAGTGGCAGTTTACCTTCAATTTCACCATCTGCTTCAATTATATGAGGAGCATCAGCATCGGCATTTGATCCAGGCATGAGACCAGCCATCATATTGTAGTCAAGATTCTCGTCTAGCGTAATGAAAGGTGCATTCCATCTGGGAACTGGTGTAGTTCTAGGGGTGGAACGGGGTGTTGTAGCGGGAGATGTGAACATACTTAGATTAGTTGGACTAATCATACCACTCATGGCATTCACAGGACTAATATTCGTGTATGGAAAGAGCTAAAAAGATACAAAGGAGGAAATTACATAGCAACATATGTGATTAAACATTTTTTATATAATAATTAAATATAAATTTCTTAATACAGCTAAGCTTGATTAATGGAATAGCCAATTTGCCAAGAAAATTTAGTCTAACAAGCAGAATATTCCATTATCCAGGATCACAATGATCAGGTTCATTGAAAATTTATTATATTAAGTGGGATAATCTTTTTACCGATATTCCAATAAGCGGGTACGACTGTATTTCAAAATGCAAATCTTTCTTATGAAAATATATTGTAGGAGTTTTTAAAAAATACTGAACAAGAAGTATCAACTATTGCTATACCAGGTACTTTTCTATCGTAACGAAGGTTTGAAAAAATAAAACCTTGTTTGAATCATGAAAATTTAAGAGAAAACTCTTAGTTTCAGAAAGATAAAAGTATAATTTCGTTTCAAATAAGGACAGGAACTATTGCCCATAAAGGACGAAAAACACATAATTTTGCTATTTCTTTGATTTTAACTGTGCTTAACTAAGCTTAACATTCTATTTTTTGGTTCAATATGAAAAACCGATAAACCTGGGAAGAAATATAAACAAAAGAAAAAAAGTTATAGTCTGCTATTTATCCTGACTATTGCAAACAATATTTTTGCTGTGAGACTTTTAGTAAATCTTAACTATTGGTTTATAAATGAAACTATAAGGTGCATTAAGGTCTCAAAAGTTTGTGGTTTACCATTGATTTGAGGTGCTTCATTGGCACTTTAAGGCATATCTTGAACAGCTAAAAATGTGATTTGCATTAAAATCTGACAGTCAAAATTTTTCGCAATTGAAAAATTTAATAATTGCACACAATTAAGTAATAAAAAAGTATAGAGAGATCTGTGTCACCAACTATTGTCAAGTGGTGCAAAATATTCATTGACTACTAGGGATGGATTAAGATATGCTTTGTAGGAAATAACTTGAAATTATCATTGTTTTACAGCTTAACCACGGAGAGATGGCAGATCAATTGGAAGCGGAAACAGCAGGCTTCATTCTGTAATATAGATAGGATCAGCGAAAACATGCAAGCATTTTAAGTTTTTTTTGTTCTCGCAATCTCATTGATCATTCCTACTACAAAATGAAGTGTTCCGTTTCCATTTCTATTTCATCTGTTCTATGTTCATTAAAACTGATGGTTCTCAGGCAAATAATATTTTAAAGAAAATCACAATATAGCTAAATGAATTAAGCTCCTACTCACCTGGTGAGCTTGGGGATGAATATGAGAAAAATTATTATCAGGCCTTGGCAAGGAAGTGAAAGTGCTGCTCATGGCTCCACGATTCCCTTGAGAGCCATCAAGGCCATTACTTCCAGCAGGTGCAACTAATTTAGTTAAAAAGGAAGAAAAAATCGAATTGCAGAATTTTTTAAGCAGTTATAAAATTAAAAACAGTACAGTTACACACAGTAAAAATTAATTCAAATCATCAATCAAAGTATTTGACCAACTTTTAGTGAATGTTTATTTTGTGAAGAAGATACAGTGCTTCCATTTCAATATAAAGTATGGACCTTCCTTTTCCTGATCCCTGGAAACGTTTTTGGTATATTTTGATCGTACTTTTTCATTAGATAAGTCTGTCACTTAACTTGGCAACTTGTGGGCACAAATGGGAAAATAATGTTTTTGTTGCCATATGCTTATTCCTCTTTTAATAATTTACATTATGATGCAGCTTGTACTTTTTATAAATAACTCAATGCTTTTATATGGCACATCTTTTGGATTTGGGGAAGTGTTTTATATTTTATTTGATAGATTATTTTACATTTTAATGCCTTGTTTTGCTTAATAGTTCTTTAAAGAGACATAATAATATATGGTATCGTCAAAAAGTAGTTTCTATGAAACTGACCAACCATGGCCGCAATGAATAAAATAAAAATTTATTGCCAAGATTAAAAATGCACCAAGTGACCTATAACAGAAAAGTGTCCTTTTGATTTTAGAAAAACCTTTTTTTAAAATACTTTTCTGTTTAAAATTTGAACATAAGTATACGTACCAGATGAACTAACTGGAGGTGAAGCTAACTGTTTCCGATTATCTCTAACGACCGAGTTTGTGACAGGTGAATTATCGGAAACAGGAGAACTATTCCTAGGACCAGACTGACTGATATTATTTGGTGGGCTAGGCGTTGAAGCGCTGATGTCAGAAAATGCAGCCAGTTTTCCTTGAAAGAAAAAATGACAAAAACTTAACTTTATATTTAAATCAAAAATTAATACATTTTACTTTCTGAATGTCAGTGTGAAGTATGATAAATTTACAGTGAAAATTTCTAAAAATTCTGGAAAAGTGCAGATCTAATTAAAATTTAAACGTTAAAAATGATGTAGAAAATGCATATAAGTATATTTTATTCATTTATTTATTTTGAAATATACATTTTAGTTTGTGTCAGAAAATGCCTACTAATACATGGGCTAAAATTCGGAACAAGACATTTGAGTTGTCTTGTTTTAAAAGTTTTCAAATTAATCCTTAAAGTTTTTTTGATGGGAAATTCCCAGGCAGAAAGTAAGTGCTTACATTTCTGAACATAAAATTGAATACAAGACCCCAAACTTCAGTATTTCCGTTCATTATTCATTCTGAAACTGAACTCGGTAATGATTGTTAGTAACTGCATGATGCAACAAAGACTTTTGCATGTATCATAGACAGTTAATGCTCAGTTCTCTATTTTTTAAGGGAAAAAAGAAATAAAAGAGCTATTAAATCTGAAACAAAAGGATTTTTCACAAATGCTCTTTAATAAGATTATTTACCATGCTCAGTTTGTCTATGATTGGGAAATTCTTATTGCAATCTTCTCCTTAAAAATATAGTTTTTTTTTTTTTTTCATTTTAAGGATTTTTTACAGGTTAGTTTTCAGCTAAAATTTCCTTTAAAAAAGTACACTAATTTCTTTTTTCTTTTCTTTCTTTGGCACATTGTTAATCAATACCTGTGCCCCAAGATTAGAATAAAAGGTGCAGTAAAACTTGTGAGGTCTGAATTGTGTTGCATTCAGCTTTCACGTTGAAACATTTCTGATTTTCCAACATTCTAATATCACTAAGCTACGTATTATCTTTTTCTGAAAAATATTTATAATACAACACTAACTTAAAAAGAAAAGAAAAAAAAATAAAATGGCCAGTTAAAAATCATTTTTAACTAAAACATGCATACAATATTGAATAGCTTTTTGTAAAGGGAAGATATTTAAAAAAGTCTGACAAAGTGGCATCAAGTATAGAAAATTGTAAAACTTTTAAAAAGCAAGTTCTCATTTTGAGCTCACCTACAGTTACGACTTTTATACTTAGCACAGACACACAACATTTAGCTATTCAGCCCCTTATTATTTTCATCTTAAAGCCTGTATAACTTTGAAAACTGCAAAAAAAAAAAAAAAAAGAGGTGTTTCTTGAAAGTAAAATTTTACCTGTTGACCTAATAATGGCAACTGGCCTTGCCATCGGAGCAGGTGGGGGCGGAGGAAGCATTGGATTTGAGTAAAAGTGGGGTAGTTTAGTTGGACTCTGCGCCTCAGAATCTTGGCTCGTCTGAAAGAAATGAAGATATAAGATTTCTTTTTAAAAAGAAGTAGAACTACTTAAATAGAACTGTTACTTTGTTTCACAGATTCACAGCAAGTAACAATGCAAGCAATTATTTGTAAAATCCATTTTTAGACAATCTTATTTTTTTCTCCCCCCTCCCATCTAATGACGTGGAACATTCAAAGGTCATTGAAATCTGATCTTTAGATCTTAGACACTCCTTTTTGACGTTCAGATTTACACTACTAGTTGAAACCTGATTTTCAGATCTATACTACTTCCCAAACTAATTCAATTAGAAAAAATTCCCCTCCCCTCCGCTACACAATTTTGATGTAACCTAGCCTGATCTGTTTCAGTTAATTTCTTTAATTGATTTTCCTGCATATGTGCGTAATCAATCTATTTACAATAATGAACGATCTTTTTTTAATTTTTACATACAGTCATCATTGTTAACTACATTTTCAATGCATGGAGTCAATTAGGACACAAAGGAAAAGACTTATAAATGTAAAAGACATAAATGAGAAATATATGAACTGTATCTTCACTTTTACATGGTATTGGTATACATACTTGTGGGCTTGGACCAGAATTCTGAGCTTCTTGGCACACTAAGTTAACGAAATCAGACAGAGTATCACCATTTTCTTGATACTTTGTAGGAGTAATATAATAAGGACTGGAATGGGATAGAGGACCGCTTATGTTTGAAGACTGTGATGTCATATTCATTGCTGAATGTTGTTGCAAACCTAGAGGAAAATTGCAGTTCATTTAATTTTCAAAAGATATTTTAATATTCAATAAATACATAATATTTTAGTGAAAAAGTACTCTTTTTAATGTTAAAATATGAATGAACTTAAATGCACATAGATTCAATACTTGTGATAAAAGGCTCCATACAGAAAATAAAAGCTTATAAAACACAGATGAAGGATCAGATATCAATGGAAAAGAAAGTGCTTCACCATTAGAACATATTCAGCAGAGATCAAGAAAGAAGGAAGAACAAAGTCATAGATTAGAAGTGATAATTTTAAGCAAGAAAAGAGAATGCCACGATCAAGCCACGGATACACAAATAATTAATATGCACAGAAGCAAAGTTATACTTGTTCCTCTGTAGTGAATGGACAAATTTAATATTACAACATAAATTGCTTAATTGAGAGAGGGAAAGAAATTAATAAGGGAAATGTTCAATGTTAAATTAAAATTGTAAGAGAAGATTATTTAATAAGGAAAGCATTTACAGCAGTTAAGTTAACAAAGCATTTTTATTTTATGCTAGCTGATTTATTTACTTTTTTGTATATTTAAACATACATTAGCACAAACTATTTTAAATGGATGGAAAGTACTTAATTGTTATTATTATGGCTCACAATACGATTGCGATACTGGATAGAAATAACCACAAGAATAATTTAACTGTCCGTTTGGACAAGAAGGAAAATTCAGATAGGCACACTCATAAAGCACAATGTATCTCACAAAAATGACACTCAAAGCCACACAGCAAGCAAAGTGAATGATCTAAAGCACCACCGAGTGAATAATGTGCTCCAAAAATAAACCATCTCTGGACTTACCCTCTTGAATTTTAGAGGAATGAGAAACCTCAGCTGCAGACAAATCAATTTCCTTGGAGGATGTGTGTGGGGTCAGAGGTCCACCTGTAATATGTACAAATCGGCTCGGAACTTTAGACTTTAATTTTGTGCAAGGGCTTTGTGCAAGTGACAAACATATAGACATTTGACTTATAGAAAAGAGGCTTCAATAGGAGCAAAGCTCAAAATGTTTTAAATGTCAAAAGAAATATTTTGCAGCTATACAAACTTTTTTAATTTATGAGTCCGTAAAACTACTATTGTATTTATACAAAGGAATAAATATGAAGGACAAGAAATTTTGGACAAAATTATATTTTTCAATCTTTTGTTTCAAGAATATTTCCATTATTACTGTGCAAAGTGCATAATTAAGATATCAATAAAGATCTGCTCAGATAAAAGGAATAAAAATCTCCATACAGCAAACAACCAAAAAACAAAATAGACAGTGCTTATTTTTTGAAAAAGAGGAAACTTTTTTGAATATACCAAATGAAAGAAAGAAAATATACCTAAATTTGAACCTTTGTATAGATTTAAATGATTAGAAACCTGAAGTAACAAATGGTAAATTAATGTCTGGAAAAATCATAGTCAAACCACTAATTATCCCCTACTAGAACAGAGCCTTAAGATAATTGCAGTACAGCTCCAATGAAATGGATTTGTAAATTGTAAAAAGAAAGGAAGAAGAGAAGTATAAAACAAGTTTTTAAATTCACCAGTTGAAGGTTTCATAAATATATTAGCAATATTGTAACGAACTTCTACTTTCCAATCATGGATAACAGTGGCTCAGTGGTAGAGTTCTCGCCTGCCACCGGGACAACACGAGTTCGAATCCTAGCCAGGGTGAATTGACTTTGTTTTATTATAATTGCCTTTCTACTGTGTTCTCGTATGTTCTATTAATTTCTGCATCTTTCCGAGTCTGGAATGTTCTGGAACTTTTCTAAATTGTATATAAGTGGATGTAACGTTCATTCCTGGTCAGAATAAACAGCCTCGAGTTGAGACTAACAACTGCTCTATTCATTGACTTCATCTACGCGACAATATTTAAAGAAATCACTATCTCTTTCAACTAAATTTACAAGAAGAAAATAAAATTACTGAAACTATCCATATAAATTAGTAAATGATATTCGTGATAGAATCAAACTTGAATAAAAACATTTTCAATAAAACAGAGAGCACCATGTCAATAAGAAATTAAAAATAAATTGAATACATGATCTCAGTGAAACCAGTAGGATTTTCATTAAAATAGTGATACTTAGAAATTGAAAAAAATGGAACTAAATAAATAACATTACTGTAGGAAGTCCAATTGTGAGCAATGCAATCATTCAAAAGTCAATTGTTTTCTAACTTAACCTTTTGGATCCGGGCTGTTTTTTGGAAATTTTTCTTTCAAACCAGGTAGTAGGACAGTTGAACCACAGATTTCTTTTCTATTGAAAAGAGAAGGTATAAACTGTCGCACCAGACGCATGAAACCTTGAAAATATCCCTGGCTCCAAAGGGTTCGAGTGAAAATTTCAACCTGTCCTTTAAAGAAAAAAGACTTATGGTACAACATGTGTACCGCCCGGTTCCTAAAGGTTAAATAGCTACTTTAATAAAATTTGTGAAATTCAAAAACTATGCAGAAACATAAGACATTACTTTCATAGATTTTTGGAAAGAGAAACATTTTTAACAAATGCTGCACATATTTTATATGATGGATTAACCCCTAAAAGTGACAAAAATTGAACTCATAATGAACTTGTAGGTCATAGTAAAACAGCAAATAAATGAGTTGTTCAGAGCTAAAGTGAATCAAACTCATGAATTATAGTAAAAATTAACATTGATTATCTCATTATAAGTTTTGGATTCTAAAGCAAATTAGAGACAGTATGAAAAGACCAAGGGTTACAATTTCAAAATTAAAAATTAAGGTGGCAGTTCAATTTAAAATCAAAACTTACTGGACCTATCCTGTTAGACCTTGTTGCAGTAGTAGGTAAGAAGTAACAAATAGCAATAACAATGGCTTAGTTCCCAATGACTCAGAAAATATATACTATTATAAGAATCACTCAGCAATAAAAAATTCTTAACTACTTTTGGATTTGATCCACTTCAGTTGCAAATACTTCTTATGGTACAGATATAAAAATAATTGTTTTTTAAAACAAAAGTTTTCATTGTTATCAAACCCAGAACTAAATAATCTTACTTTTGTGTTTAAAACAGATTTTCAACCATTTGTTAACTCTCCAACATAAATTAATGCATTCCAATTTTTACTAACAACTTCTTTCTATTTTACAAAACAAAATCTATACTTAACAATAGTAACTTTTCTGTACTTTTTTCGTATTAAAAATATAGATATTTAGCATTAGTAGCCTTTTAGGTAAAAAGATTTAAATCCGTCCTTTAGTTGATAGCATTAAAATTTATTTGATCGTTCAAAAATTATGTTTACAACAACCAAATCAAAAGCGCTTTCTTAAATCGGAAGTACTTTTCAATAGCGTTTGTTTGAAGAAAGCACTCTTCAAAATAACTTGTTTTAAGTGAGTTCACTTACAAGATCAAGACCTATGTACAGTTCAAATTTCCCCGTAGAACCTAATACTATTCTGAACCACATATAATGTAATAGTTATTCAAAGTAAATATGAGAACAAAGAGCCCAGGACAAAATCTTTCAATCAATTTTTTTTTAAAGTACCCTTCAAAGCTTCACGTGTGTGCGTGGGGGAGGGGGGGGCAGATAGACATACTTCCTACCACCAAAACAGTTTTCAAAATTTTCATTTTGAGTTATTCATTGAGTTATTTTTTTCTGTCATTTATTGCTTTTAAACATTTGAATGAAATAATACGCATTCTCCGTGTCTTTACATATTTATAAATTAATTTTTAGAAGAAACAAGAAAGTAGGCTAATACCAAATCATCTAGTACCAGAAAATACTGAATAAAATTTCAAACAATTTAACATCTCGAACACTTTCGGCTAAAGTTACTATAAAACTTTAGAATGTTGAACAAAAACAAGAGCACATAGCTCCTTACCTTGATCTATATCACTACTCCAAGACGCTTGACTGTGGAGCTGAGCTGCACTCTGGCCATAGAAGCTGCTGATGTCGTTGTGGACTTTGTCAACATCGTCTTCGCCAGAGGACATCTTCCGCAGCCTCTTGTTGTGGGGCTCTTCGGGACTAGGAGGGTGTGGTGTGCCGTGATTGTTATGCGGATGCAAGGCAAGAGGAGGGCCAGCACCGGACTGCAGCCCTCGATGGTCGGGTGGGGAGGAGTAACTGTTGCAGTAGTAGGTAGGGGATTCGATCTTGATCATGTTTAGTGCTGGCTGACAACTACTCGAAGTTTGCAAAATAGATGCTGGAATGGAGGAACGGCGGAAAATTACTTCCCAGACTTATACACTTCACCAACACATTTTGCATTGTATTATATCAAAATAAAATAAATTTTAAAAAGATAACTTCATGTGTCAAAGAATTTAATTTTTCTTAAAACGTTCATCGTGTTGATGGATGAACTCTGGACAATATTTTCTATAGCAGGAAGAGTAACTTATGGCTGAAACTTTGACCAGATATGACAGAAGCGGTTACTTACATGAATATTTAGGCTTGATACAATTGCATGCAAGGATTACATTTAAAATGCTTGAAAGATGGTGTGCAAAGCAAGGTGTGTGTATTTTTTAAAACCTAAGTACACTACACACGTTTATAAGTACATAATATTACTAAAGTCAGGGGAAGCAATTTGATCTTCTTTCAATACCCCAACAAGACAGGCCTATACTCTGTAACCTTTCAGACAATGATTAAAGCATACTGTGTGTTTATATTAAAAAACTTTGCATTGTGCAATCAAAACTGCATTCGGAGCATTTTCCAAAGCTAAATTTCAGCCAAAGTTGATACAAAGTCGTTCTTTTAAAACATGTAAAATACAAATAAAAGCAAATGAAAACATCATAAATATTCCACATTTACAGCATTTGACAAAATTTTAAATCTAATAGTGCAAATAATAAGTATGTAGAAAAGAAAAGGAAACTTCTAGTTTGAGATTTAAAAATAGGTTAAGAAAATCTAGAAATAAATAAAGGAACAAATAAAAGTGAAAAAAATATAAATTATTATGAAACAGTGGGAAAAAACATATCTATTCCTACATAGGAGAAAATTTATCCAATCCAAAACTGGCATTAAGGTTATTTTCGCTCACCTTTGGATAACCTATACAGTTCAGCAGATGTAAAAACACCAGATGGAAAGACGAAATCTGATTCTGCAAAACAAAAAGACCACCCTGAAGTTTCAGTTTGCTCTTTTTGTGCATAAATTATCATAGTAAAATTTATAACTTAACACCAGTTATGGAATGGAGGCTACATTACAAGATAATTTACACTTCTGCAATTTAAATGCATACATTCTACCATAGGTATATACATATTTGGCACAATTTTACTAAATATACCAACTGTTTGACTGAAAAGAAAAAGTAAGAGTAAGGGTTAATACATCGCTATGAAGTCAAAAAATTAAAAATGTACAATAAAGAAAATACAGAGCAATGCACTTATGATATTAATGCTAATAGTTAAAAAAATATGAATAAAAGAAGCAGTTTACTGAAGTTTGGGACAACGGAGAAAATTTTAAAGCAGGAAAATCAAACTAATACCAAATAAAATAGTTTTTTTCTAACATTAAACGAAATACGATAGAACGTTTTAACATATTTAGTACTACTAGAACTTTATCAACATGAATTTAAATCAATGAATAAGAGAAAAAAGTATCTACGAGCAACAAACTAAAAAATACTATTAAATTAATTCATGATGGACTAATAATAGTAATATTTTATAACTATTTTTAAATATGTTTTACATGAATGAAAGCTGAAGGAAGGATATTATCGAAGAGGGTTAACACTACTCCCTATGTTTGGGCAGACATTTCATGTCACTTACTTTCAAAATGGATGCAAATGTTTGCTTTCTATGAAAAAGTACTTCTTTGTAAGAAAAAAAGTAAAATGTAATTCTCTGTTTATTATTATTTTTTCTTTTTCGTTTCTTTCTTTTCTTTTTTGCTCAAAATTCTTGAAAATTCATCATAAGAAAACTAGAAGGATGGCAATTCACAGAGAACTTGAATACAAAAGCATGAAGTATAATGTGGGTCGTTCAAATAAACTGATGCATAAATAAAATTGAGTCATCATCATACTTAATCATAAAAAGTAGTGGAAAATGAGAGAGTGTTTCTTTATAAAGTTAATTAAGTTGAAAGCGTACTGAAATAAAAATTCAACTTAATTTTATGACACAAACAATTAAAAGACCAATAAACTCTCTTCACTTTGCTGTTCAGCTTTCTTTAACAATTTATTGAAAAGAATGCATAGAATAGACACAAAATAAATTATTAAGAAAAAAATTAAGCCTATTTAAGGTCACAATTGTTACATGAAGCGGAAATTCATTCAGGCAGAAGAAGTTTGAGAGGGGAAGTCTTGCATACAACTCAATATGAACCAGAAACTTCAGAACTAATTTGGCAGACATGACAATTGCCATATGACGGTAAAGAATATCTTTACCCAATCTGCTGCGATTATTAGAACTTTGTCTTGCCATACAAAGATTATGCAAGCTGTTGACCCTCTGAGATAATCCAGTGAAAACTTATGAATTGCAGTAAATTGTTTCATCTACCATACTAGCTCCAAACTGCATCTGCTTTCTCTTTATTTTAATCATTACTGTGTCTATATGAGAAAAAACTTCAAAATTTGCTGATATCCAAAGTGCCTTCTCCAGATATTTTGATTTGAAATCAATTGGCATTTATAGTTCCAGAATTGAAAATTTGCACACTAGATATTAAAAAGTTGACAGTAGCAAAGGTAAGTACATCATTGATTAAAAATAAAACTTGAAAAATGGAATAAACGAGTTGGTGGTGTATTGCATGTTTCTGGCTTAGCCCTGGCTTAGGGGCGGTTACTTGCTACTTTATACATACATATAATTTATTTTTATAATTTTTCATTCAACCTGATTTTCTTTCTTTTTAGACACAAAATTATTATTAAAAAAAAAAAAAAAACCTTGGTGGCTGTATTCTTCAGTAATCAGAATATAACGTAACTTTAATTTTGCTGAAGTTGGAAGATCTGAGAAAACAATTTATGCTAGATTTCTTTTTCAAACAAAATAAACTTTTTTAGTTTAAAAGGCTGAGGAATCATGAAGCAAATCACAAAACGCTTGCAATAAAAATTCTTCCCTTGCAGTTCTTAAGATGAGTCTTCAAACATTTCGAAATAAAAAATGTTTTACTATTACAAAAGGCAACAGTTCTAAAATTCTCAATTAAAAAGCTTACGATATTAATAAATTTTTTATAACCGTAAAAATTTCCATCTTAAGAAAAGTAAAGAGATTGACAGATATCTCACAGCAACAATGAAAATTTTCCCGTTTCTATGAAATACACACACAGTTTGAGAATATACACATTGTACTATTACAAGTACTTATTTTTCCATACAAGCTAAGGTGTACAATTGTTCCAATTTTTCATTATTTTATTTAGAATATTTTATGTAGCTGCAAAAGAATAGATAAGCAATTCAATGAGCAAAAGATAAGAAGTAGAAATTAAAATTATAATATTCATACTTAACATCACCATGTCTTTAAGCCTTTATAACACCAAAAAAACTGAATGAAAATTTTCCTTATCAAGCCATTTTGAAAATCAGCTGTTTAGTTGGCCACGGTGAAAACTGAACAGCATCCACTTGGAATGTTGTCAATTGGAAACTCTTTCACTGCTATCATGCCAGGTCGCTAACTATAATCTTTTCCTCTTTACATAAAAATACAATGTTCATTCACAACTTTTCAGTGAACTTCCTTTCTCAACTTTGTCAGTTCTAAATTATTAATAAAAAAAAATAAAACTTTTTGGATTTTAAATTGAACCTGTCTCTTTTTGTACTTTAGTTACTCCTTTTGGTCTCAACTTCTTCAACTGTTGTTTCTTATACTTTTTATTAAAGTAGAAAAATATCCACAACACACAAGTCATTTTTGAGCTTCTTTTTAATTTTCATTAATGAAAAAGACTTACCTCTTTCATCCTCTTTGCTGCTATCACATAAACCATCTCTAATGCCACTTAAAGATTCTATAAAACAATAATAAAGACAATAAACCCTTTTGAAGCTTATTTCTGTTTTGAAACTCTCAGCATTTAAAAACAAACTTTTTCAAAGTTAATTTGGGGGGTGGGGGAGTTACAGCATTAAACTACAAAACATTTCAAAAAATGGCAGTTGTTTGATTATGTAAACAATGAATATGAATGTGTAAGAGTTAATGAATTTGAAAAATGAATTAAATAAACCAATTGCCAACAAAATCAATTATTTTGGCAATTCTGACTAGAATGAAAACAATGCAAACTTTTCCCACGCAAAATGTTTCATAAACTTCAAAGTTATGCTTCGTAATTTATACTTGTCTGAGAATAATTTTATCAATCCAAGTGAATATTGAGTGCAATCTAATAAATAAATAAAGAAAAAGTCTTAACATAGAATGAATGACAAAAAGTAAAGGAAAGAAAAATCTTTACAGCTGTAACGTGCGACAAACATGAATGTTGACAATACTAGTAATGAACACTAAAAGTGTATTAGTATGAGGCAGTAGGAAATACCTTTTCTAATAAGCCCTCAAGACATCATGGAATCAAGGTCTCTGCTAGCTCATTGCAATATTTTAGAGCATTCAACAATATTTCAGGAGATTATTGAAAAAAATGTATTTCTAAGACTGTCACACACAAATACTCCTGTTAAATATTGATAAAACCACTCACAAGGGTGTCCCAAACTTAAATTCCGGGGGAGGGGAGGAATCCTCAATTTACTGACTAAATTCAGAATTTTACTAAGGGATAAAATACGAACATGTGTATGTATCATTCCTTCATTCAATAAGAAAGGACACCCAACACCTTTTAGAAATAAAAAGAAGAAACTACAATATCACAGTATTGCAATCTGTCTCTGAATTTGCCCAACTGTCAGTAAAATTTGACGAATAAGGACATTTTTAAGGAGGTCACAATGACCTCCCCCATTGGGTCGTCCCTTACCACTCATTGTTATTCTAGTCGTCCCTTACCACTCATTGTTATTCTAAAGAAAACCATAAAAGACCCATTTGTGTGCATCTCAACTCATGAAAATAATGACAAATGCAGGAAAGAAAAAAAAGCAATTCTGAAAGAAAAAAAAATGCTACCCCATTTCTGGAAACAATTACTTCAGAAAGAGCACTGTTTTAAAGTCAATTTTTAAACAGTTCTCCTTTTTTGTTTTTGAAAAGTTATTAAGAAAACATCTTTACTCAGAGAAAAACAGCTTCAGAGTTACTAATGCTTAACCTCTACTTTGTGTACATGAAGAAGACAGGAAAGTAAGTTATTTTTAGACAAAGCATGGTATATTGGATACTTTCCATCCCTTGTAAATCTAAAATAGACTGAGCATGATGTAGGCAGGACGACTTTATTTTTTCACCAGCTGTGAAAAGGAAAGTCAAGTTGAATTATGTTTTAAAATATATTTCTAAGTTCACAGGTCCTCTTGGTCTTGCGAACAAAGAAAAAATGTCTTCTTTGTTTCAAAGGCATTCTTCCAATGGTTTAAATGTTAAATGTCTTTCTACATTTTGGCATATGTTCTATGGCATAATAAAATGAGACTTTTAAGGAGTTTAAGAAAAACAGGTTGAATTTTATTGATACAGGATGTTTTTAAAGTACCTTTTGTATATAGATGAAAAATCAAAATTTAAATTTTGTTTTCTTCAAAACAGAAAGTTTTTTTGTATCCAATAAAAAGTTTCAAGTTTATAGGTATCTTAGATCCATCATTAAAAACAAATAAAATAAAAAATAAAAACTGGTAAATGCAACTGAAAAGTTAACTTTGGATCAGTGCTATAGTTGAGGGGAATGCACTTTTTTTTTTTTTGCAAATGTATTAACTACAAATGTAAATGAAAAAACAGCAAATTTGTTTGCAAATGTAGCGTAAACAGGTTTCAAAAACCACCTTTTCTTTTAACGAGTCCCCCCCCCGAAATTTTTTTTTAAAGCTACAACACTTTTTAGGATAGATAAATGTGTAATTGCATAATTCAGTGAATTCTATCACTTCAAAATATTTTTGCATGTTGAGGAAAGATATATAGAAAATCGAAGGTATGGAAGTTAAGAAGAGTTTCAAAAAGGGTTTTTTCCCTCTGCATATGTTTAGATAACAATTAAGCTCATATTTAATGAACATGGCATTTAATTGCCTTTTAAATATTTATGAACACTTTATATTATGAGGTGTCTTTATCTGGTTACTGTATTATATTCAAATGAGTTTGTAATAGTGAGGTTGATGTAATGTGTCATCTCGAAAGATTTAAGAAAAAATGAAAAGAAATTTAACACCTGAGTATTATTTCTCACATTAAACTTACTTAGAATGGGATACTATAGGTAAGTAACAATTAATTAAAGCAGCTGAATTTATTTTATACCATGGTACTATACTAAAACCTTTATTCATTGTATAGAAAATATATATTTGCTTACCAAATGTCGAATATTTAAATTTGTTTAATATTCGGTTGCTAAAAAGTAAAGTATTAGGCTGACCTGCTAACTATGCAGTACATGAAAGATTCAGTGCCTCCTTAGTTATAATTATTTACAGAACATATATTTGAAAAAAAAAAAAAAAACACTGGATTTCAAAGGGGTCAGAACTAATAAATGCAATGTTAATTTAAAAGATGTGAATTACCATGGCTGAGTATAAAATTGGCCAAATACAAGTCAAGTTCTCGGACGGAGACATTGATGTGGTATGGATTAACACAAAGATTAGGATGGAGGCACTCAGGTGACTTTTCCAGACGCTCTCCATCAGTGCTTTCTAAGGGAATAGCTTTAAACAATATCACCATAACCAGGTCTAATCGCCAGACCTAAAAAGAGCAAACAGAAGGAATGTGAGATGCAAATCAATATAAATGAATCAATCTGCAATACAAAGTCTGAAAATTGGAATCTTTAAGCAATTCAGAATTGTCTAAATTAGGGGTGCACAACCTTTTTCAGCGAAGGGCCGCCACAAGCGTAACAAGAGCTTTACTGGAGGACCACATGCAAGCTCCTCATTTGGAGGGTTTATGAAGGGTAATTGCCCCCCCCCCCCGACTTTGAGAAATTGTCATGTTTCTTTCTCCCCCTTTTCAAATATTTTGTCAGATAATTTGCATTGAGTACATATCTTTTGCCTCCAGGTAAATTTTTTAAATGATGGCCTTGGCAGCATGCATTACCAGTACTTTGCTGATGTTAAAAAAAAAAAAAAGTAAGAAAAATTTGTAATTGAAATATTAAATCTTTTCACTAAATGACTTCTTGGGAAAAAACAATAATAACTTTATTAAAACACGAAACTGCTAAGTATAGCATATACATGATTCAGACTAAAAAGGTAAACCTTTTCATTGAAGAAAATGTCTTGAGCTTCTGATGCTTAGCAGCCTTTCTTATGACAGCTGTTTAGACATCAGAGGCTGAAAACTTTGCACGCTTTGAAAAAGGAGTTGCATGTATACAATATTTTTGCAATTTTGTGTTTTAATAATGTTAAACTTTTTCACTTATTAAAACTAAATAAATTATATACTTTATTCAGCAATACAAAATATATATGTAAATTGTAACAAAATTAGATCCAAAAAGTACTCTTGGTAAAACTGCAAAAGCAACTAGGCCACAGTGCAAAGACAAAATTCTACCATTAACTGGATAATATATGAATAGCAAACAAAATGATGAGTTAATAGCAAAACAGTCATGATACCAAAAATTACAAACATTATATAACGAAAAATTCAGTGAATGTCATGAAATCAAAATTAGCAATTGGATAGCTGAGACTGAAAGTTATCTACCAGTTTTGAAAACGGGTTCATTGTTGATAGTTGAAACTCTCAACAATGCTTGTATTTTCTTTAATATTGGTTAATCATGGAGGTAAAGATTTTTAGAACTCCAAAAGACTCAATTATTAGAAACTTAATTTGCATATATCAGAGGTCAGCAAGGCAACTAACAACATCTCTTTCAAAAGCTTCCTTAACAAAAACTCCGAATAATTTAATTTTTACGTTTTTTAGATCGAAAAATATCCATTTGCCACATGGTGAGTGTAAAAATTAAAAAATGAAGGTTTAAAAAAAATGTTCATATTTATTTTGAAAAATACGTTTATATTCCTGTTCAATATGATTTTTAGAGAGCACTTCTGCGAAAATAAGAAGAAATATCGAAACTTGAACGCCATAACATCGCTGAAAATTTACAGATAGACCGTAAAATTACATTTTACACATGGTATCAAAAACACACAAAAATATGCCAAAATTGCAATTCATTTAACACATAAAATAAAGTTAAGTAGGATTTTTAGCATTCAAGTTGTAAGCATAGGCCTTGAGCAATGCAATATTAAAAAATAGGTAACATTTTTAAACAGGGCAGTTTTTTTTCTATCGTGGTTGTTACTCTTACAATTATTAGGTTTGCTGAATTAATGCCAAAAATCTATAAAGATCTGCTGTCCACTGATTTGCAATTGAAAATTGAAATTTTCAGGTCCGCTCTTTTTCCTAACTAAGTCATGAAATATTTCCTCAAACAAATTTTGGAGTGTTTTTATTTGGTGTGTGTAATTTAAAATCTTGTTAGGAAACCTTCTTTTACATTTTCCTTCTCCCTCTGGGTAAAAAAAAAAAAAAAAAAAAAAAAAACCTACTTTCTGGGGGAAAAAAATCAAGATTTTTCATTTTTTAACACAAGAAATTAAATGCACTCGCTGGCCACAGGTTCTGTACCCCTAGCCTAAATGCATGAATGGTAGCAAAACAGTTAAATACATCAATTCTTCAATAATATGATTAGGATTGCATTTACTATGTGTCTGAATTCCTATTTCTTTGGAATTCAGTGATGTAGTCTTAAGTTTTTAATACATAATGACTGCTTTAACTCATTTCAGCTATCAGCTTTATGTCCGGGAGATTTCCCGGTGCGCCCTCCCGAACGGCGCCTTTCTACTGTTTTCATAATGTGTTTGCTTTTTTTTTAATGTACACTGGGCTTTCTATATCTTATAAAGAAACGTTATATCATGCTCTCCTAAAGGCTGTTGGGCAGGCGCCCTTTCGTAAGCAGGGAAGCAGTCCACTGCGCTCCGTTATCTACTGTAGCTCATGTTTGCTCCCTAAAGTCACTCTCCCTACACTCCCGAGAACAAAAGCAGACCCTCGTTGTTTCCCAGAATCTCCTGGCCTTTTCCTCAATAAAAAAGGGATGTGAGGGTGAAAGTGACAGCACATATCAATGGTCAAGAATACAAGTAGAATGGTGAGATTTATTGACGGTACTTACGTCTTGTGCTTGTCTCGGGAGAGTGCTGTTACATGAATCAATGAGTCATTTGGGTTAGATTTTAGCATTAGTGAAGAAGTGATTTTGGAGATTTAGAAAAATTGAATACACGAAAAGAACGAATCTTTTCAACGGTGAGTTTCTCATTTTAATTTTCATTTTCTTCGTATTAAGAAAATATTTTCCTGGATGTATAATCCTAAATTATAGAATTACAATACATGGATTTATAAGCAGTTGTAATATGATCTATGAGTTTCAATGTGATGATTTGAAAACTATTACAGTATACTCTCGATTATCTTCGAGCGGGTTATCCACGGGGCAGATTATCCGCGAAGATCAGGTGAAATTAAATTGTTGTTTTTGCTTAATATTCCTTACAGAAGAGTGCGGCGTATTTTAGCGAAAAAATTGTTGGACGTTATTATAGGTCCTATCCCTTTATAGATCTTATGTTCTTCAGAACTTAGAATGCAAATAATTCTTAATACTGTACCTATTTTCACTGTTCGTATCACGTTTTAAGTACAATACAATCATTTTTTTAGCAAAAGACAATAAAGACCATTTTTTTTCTTCTTTACCCCTGTTTTAAGCTTTTTTTTTTCCATTGTCCGCGATACATGTGTCATCCAATTCCGCGTATAATCGGGGGTATACTGTACTTTAAAATGTAGTCAGGATGCAGTCAGACCCTGAACTTTTTTTTCTTTCTTATCTCTCTCTCTTTAATGTAATTGTTTTTTGTAATGAAGACTCTCGCGCGCACGGGCGCACTCAAAGAAAAAAAAAATTCGTAACTTAAGGACAACGATAACATAAAAATGAATAGAAATGTTTGAAATGATTTTTTAAACATATGTACTTTTAAAATATAACACTTTGGACAGCTAGCATTTCTGAAATGAAGTTTTAGACATTAGATCTAGATCCTGATATACAAATGTGTCTGGGAAAAAGTATTATCCTAAAAGTTTTTTGTTTTCTTCTCCAAGAGAACAAGAAACTTGAAATTTTAATTTTACATGTACGTGCTACTTTACATTTTAATTATAATTTACATTGAACTCACAAATGTGAAAAAAAGAGGCAAAAGGAAAAGCAAAACGAATGAAAAATTATACAACATGGCCATGAAATTTGTTCGCTCTTATTCTTTCAAACTGAAATCTTTGATTTTTGTTACAAGAGTTGATTCATTCATTTATTCCTTATAATGATAACAATATAGCAATGTATATCCATAGATATAAAATGATTTCTCAATTAATTTAATTTTCAAGCGTTTCTTAACAGTCTCTCAGTATCATCAAATTGACATTTAGTACTACAAAGTTTCACTTCGGGTGCACCGGATAAATTAGAGCTCCATCAGTTGCATTTTGTTGTAGCTTTGACCCAAGATATTTGCTACGTTTTTATCATTTTAGTAAAAATACTAATAATAAATTAATTAAGATCGAATTTGAAAAAAATAAATCAGACTTTAAAAAATAGACTAAAAGATTTTAGATGATCCTTATATGTGTTTTATCTGTAAAAATATTTTAAAGTCTTAAAAAATGAATTTTAAATAAATAAATAAGAATAAAAAAAACATGCCTCTGTTTTTCGGGGTTTTTTGAAATGTCCGTTTTAAATTCTTAAAGTGTTATGGAGGCTAAATCGGCGCCCTTCGACTCAGCCTTCCCACGCCCTTTCGACAACCCAGTCCGGCCCTGTTTACACAATACATTGACATTGACACACACCCAAAAGAAACAGAATATCTGATAACTGTACTGTCAAGGGAAGAGAAGAATGATATGAGATACAAAATAGTAAGCTATATTGCAGGGTTTCAAGAAACCCTTTCCTCTGTAAAAAAGAACAGAAGAGGGGAAAAAAAAGTTTTGAAGTTCCTTACTGCAAGTTGCAAATACGGATGGTTGCAATTGGTGCAGAGTCGTTTAAGAGCAGTTTGGGAGTGGGAAATTAAAAATGTTGAAGTAGAAGATCACTGTTCTGAGGTAAGAAAATTAATCTATTAGCTTAACATTTGATTAATAAAAAAGGAGAAAAAAATGTAGGTAGAATAAATTTATACTTTTGGAGCATGCTATTCAAGTTCAATAGTCTAAATAAGTATTAAACTTTTCTGTAAGTGAACACAGAAATGTTAAAATTAATTCCAACTTTCAAAATAATAAAAATTCACAGAGATGCAAAAGGATTGAGATATCAAACACTGTAAGTTAATTTCTGAAAAGCACGTGCTTAATCTTGGCAAGCTTCCAAAAAATACGTTTTTACCGAAACAAAATAAAAACTATGAATATTAAATTAAAATGCTTATGATATTTCAACAAAAACATAAAAGTATCCAAATCTTCCGAAAATAAATCCGAATCTTTCAGAATAAAAAATATTAAGATGTTAGTAGTACAAGAGTGACTTCCTGCAAAACCGCATGTTTAATTCATTAAAAATTAGCTTCAAAAATATCAATAGTTCTTTTCTGTATTTATTCGATTACTGGGCAATTAAAAAAAAAATAACGGTAAGAACTGAAAATCAAGAAGGGTAGAAGTTATAAACAAATTTCAATTCCCTAGATCTGTTTAATTTTCCGTCCATTTTACGAAGAAAAATCACGATAAATATCGCGAGATAGAATTTTCATCAATGCTGAGATCGATAGTATGGGGAGGGGGGCACAAAAAAAAAAATCTGCAAAAATGCGGTGCGCGTGTGGCAATTTTACGTCACAAGTACTCTCCACATTTACGATTAAAATTATCCATTATCAGCGCTAACACATAAAGGGTTGTTACCACGTTTTGAAGCTCAAGTCCATAAAATATACTTTGCGATTTTGTGCATCATAGCATTGCTTGTTTACTTTTGCTACATGGATGCATGTATTTAAATGTTGACTGGTTAAATGTTCACAGTTAAAAATTTCATTTTTACCTTATCTGCCTGTCTGAGGCAGTCTATTCTCCTCATTTTCCCTTTCTGATCTGGATTGCTGAGGACACAGCTAACTCTCTTCTTGCCTGTGATACCTAAGACAAAATCTTCTCGACATTCTTGCGTTATGTCCTTTCTTAATTTCCCAAGTAATCGAGAAGCCCACTTCTGCTTTACTTCAGTTCTCTCATTCTGGAAAGTACAAATAAAAAAGGTCACTTTTACACATAAAAATTACATACAAAATAAACTTACAACCAATGAACTAGCAGGATGTCTAAGAATTTCAGAGTAGTAATTTCGTAAGTAACTCTTTCGGCAACGTTCAAGAATATCAATGTCTATTTAGGACAGCATTAAATATGCATATATATCTGCAAATTTTGTTTTAAAATTTAAGTTTTACTAAGGGCCGAATTCAAGTGAAACACCATGGCAGTCGCTTCGAGGCGATCGCATATTGCAACCGCTACTGTAAGTCGAATTCAAGTGAATTCGTTTCACTTGAATCCAAATTTTGGAATTTGCGATTGCATTGGTGAGTTGCGATCGTCCGTGTTTCACTTGAATTCCTGCCTAAGTTCTTTAAATAAATTGACGGAAGTAAAACACATTTCTATTACTGAATTAAAGAGTTTTATAATGCTTTAACAGCACCCTTTTGATTGCTCTCCCAGATTACACACATTGAGAATTGCTGATAAGCTTTTCTCTAAATCTGTAGAACTGCTTGATAAGCATGTTTTAATTTCATACTATAAAAAAAAAAAGACATTCTTACAGCTACTTCATTATTGCTCTTAATAAAAAAAAAACATTCCGCTTTGAAAAGTGTAAATCAAGCTAAGTGCTTTTTTGTTGAAAGACATAAGTAGCCGTTAAAAATACAAGCAAATTTCGATTAATAAGCTAATTTAAGGAAGCATACGTTAAAGTAATTCTTAAATGATGAAAAAAGAATTAAATTCTTAACATGCCATACATACACGGCGCAGTAAGAGCCGCACGTCTTCACTATATGGTTTTACTTAGGCAAGTTAAAAATCATGAAAATTTGGTTTAAGCACCCCTGTGATCTTGTTAAAAACTTCACAAAATTTTTCCTATTTTCAAAATCAGGATTGTTAATTTATTTTCGGGTTGAGTGAGGGGCGGGGAACTCCCACCGTTTGTAATGGGTTTATCGAGTAAAATACTATTTGGAAGAAAAATAATTTAATTTTGGAAAAGTAATGAAGATTTTATACATTAATTGTTAATGAATATTTAACATTCATATCTGCACATAGTTTTGTAATGATTAATTAAATAATGAAGAATGAAATCTTGTAATTGTCCTTCATTAGTAAAGTTATAAAGGGAATGTTGTTTGAAAAGCTTTAACTAAAGATTTACTGTATATAAATAGTTCTTAGCGTAAATAATGAAACAAATAATTCATTATGAGAGTTAAGATGTGATTAATTTTAAATAATCAAGAGTAAAATCCTATGAATTAATTTTCTCACAAGTATCGCTATCCACGATAATTAAATAAATAAAGATAAAATATTAAAATCCTGTATTCTTAAGCATAATTTTTATAGACAGAACCAGTCAAGTGAACCAACTTGGTTCACTTGACTGGTGTCAGTGAACCATCATCTTTTAGCACTGATGATGGGGCTTCATTTAGAATAGCCCCGAAATAGCTATTTGCTAGAGTTTTCTAGCTCTTTTTAAACATTTTATTTGTACTTTTGGACACGTTGTCTTGCATTTTTAACTTCATTTCTATAAGTTGCTGATTCACATGAAATGCGGATTTAAAAAGAGGTACTATTGATGTGACCTGGGGATGAACTAACCAATCTTCACGCGAGGAAAATTTCGGATGGCTACTTTAAAGAGATAAAATCGCGAGAGATCGCCGTTTGATTTTCAAATTAATACAGAAACCTCTCATACGAAATGCTAAACTTAAAGAAAAGAAAATATGAGCATTACTTGTAATTCTTCTTTACATCTCCGTTCTTCTTCCAAACTCATGCGTTTCTCATGTTTCTTAAAGTACTTTCGCTTAGCTGCTTGTAGATTGAACCAAGTGTATGAAAAGGCTTTGACATGAGGCAGCAGAGCCTCAATGAATGGATGGAATTCATCCTAGAAAAGATATGCATCATAGGAAACACGACAGAATGATACAACATTGACAAATCACTCAGTTTCAAAACGGTACTATCCAGGTTCATGATGTAAAAGCGTGCATGCATGTAGGAGGCCAGACATCGTACAGATAGCGAAGCTTGAGTGATGGAGTACATGCTACCCCAAGTTTAAATGGCACTCCTATGGCCTCTTAGTAAAAAGTACAGTGTAGTGGGAAAATGTAAACACAACACATCAAAAGTTCTATAGCTGAATGTTTATTTCTTTTTCTTTTATCAGTGAACTCGGAGGCAGAGTTCATTAAATTGAGACATGATCTAAAGTACTACGACACTTGAGTAGCGACAATCATGACGAAACACAGACTGCTTTAGCACTTTATGACCCGACGGGACTCAGAAGCCCCGCTTATATTAATTTAGTATTACGAATCCTGTATGGCTGGAATCATGCTGGTACTTGAAAGTACCACTCCTTGTACTTCGCTGAGAGGCCGACAGATGATACCTGCGATCGGAAACAGTTTTCTTGGGAACCCTAGGGCGTAGGGGGCCTTAGACTCTACCGATTTTCAAAATTTGCTAAATTAATTTGGGACATAAAGGGTTAAACATTATAATACACGGAAGAATAATTCAGTTGGTAGTACCTGCGTTTATTATTTACAGCTAAGATGTTTAAACTGCTAATACTTTCAATGATAATAATAATGAAATGATTATTATAAAATTCGTCAGTACAAATTGTTATAATGAATTCATTTTCAACTTAAGTAATGCAAAGGGGAAAACACTACAATATTTGATACATAAATTTTCAACACAAAACATTCCATATCAATATAAATCAGTGGAAAGATTTTCGTAACATCTTTTACATTTTGCCTACGTCGTACCCATCAGTTAATAGAAACTAATTACAACAATTATGTAAAAATCATTTTAACAACGAAATACTTATATATGTGAACATTACATATTTTTGGTCACTATAACACGAAAAGTAGAACAAGCTTAAAAAGAATGAACAAAAATAATTAGGTATAAGAACCTTCGACTGAATAACAAAAAATAAGTGTACAAATTGAATCGGTGAGTGCATAAACAACGTAAGTCAAGAACTTCAAATTGTTCAGGAGAGGGAAAAAACGTCTTAATTCTAGCATTGTTTCTGCGGTTAACGTTCAAATAAAAGGCCCCGTATCTCTCCAATTAATAACCTGACTGACGTGATTTTTGACCTCAACACGTATCTTGCCTCCCACAGCTTGTTTCCACAAAAACGAATTTTCGAATTTTTTTGATTGATGTTGTTTTTGCTCTCACCGATTCAATTCATGTAAGCACAAAATGTATCAAAAGATTGAACTTACATTTTTGCGATTTGAAATATGTATCACTATGCTAACAATAAGCTACATATTTAAAGAAAATTATAATTCAAAAATCAAAAACTTAACAACGATTCTTGGGGGAAACTATAATAAATACAGTACCCAGTACTTTATTTATAATTCCAACAAAAAGAAGTTCTTTAACTTCACTCTAATAAAGACTATTTCTTCAGATAACTACAAAAAAAAAAACTCTTCCCAATGTGACAGCTGTCGTAAAAATCGACAAAAAATATCTGCTTTCATCAAGTGTTTTCATAACTGACTTTCAGGGATTCATTTCTTCCTTTCGATCGATAATACTGTTTTACTCAAATATAAAATATTTGCATAAAAACGTCGATGTTAAAAAAAAAAAATCCTCCCAAAATACAGCGACCGGTAAAAATATCAACACTGATGTCATACCCCATATAACTAGCGAGAAAATATTGAGATTGTTGAACGCTCATTCCGCCCTCCCCCTTCCCTTCCAGAAGTAAATTAATGTAAATGAACTTTTTAACGTTTTGAGGGAAAAAACATGCAAATTTAAACCCTAGGTAGGGAAAAAACCTAGGTAGGGAGTTCTTGAAAAAAATTTCTAAATCATGCTGTACAGCAGCATGATTTAGCATGACATACCAGGGCACTATCACTATCTCTTGTCCCAAAGCAGGTGAGAGATTTCCTTACCATTTTCCCTCGTCATCAACATGTTTACATTTTTGACACTTAAACCCTTTTTTGGTTCTAGATGCTTCATAAATAAGGTGACTTGTTTTTGTTGCAAAGATTACTGTCAGAGAGCTTAAAAGATTGATTTAGCTAAGAATACAAGAAACGGGTCGAAGCTTTAAGCTTTTGTCCAACAACAGAGGCATCGATTTCGTTACAGACCAGATTTCCAATACATTCGAAGAAAGACCTATCTTAAAAGTACTCAACTAAAGCACATTTTCATCTCTCACTCCCTGGAATCCTTAAAGAACTTATTTCCCATTGAATAGAACCATATATTTTAAAAAATCGTGTACATACAAAATAAGGAAACAACTACAAAAATCAATCACGTTGATAGACTATTTGAATTTCACAATCATGTTCTTTTGAGGTTTTTCTCAAAGATAATTTCATTCATATGACAAAAATAAATAAATAAAGAAAGAAAAGAAAATAAATAAAGTAGATATAGGGAAAATTACTAGTTATGGTTACGGTTAAGGCTTTTTAAATTTTGGAATGGTTTTGAACTTAAACGTTGCGGTTCTAGTTCATGGAAAAAACCAATTCACTCGGTGTTTGAACTTAAAATTGCATTTTTATAGCTGTGAAGTGTTTATTGATTTAAAATAAGATGTATATACTTTTCTGAGGTAAATTAAAATACACTGGTTTGACCAGTTATGATCACACTCGCTTAGTTATGGTCATACTAAAAATGGTCATAAATAAAAGCGATAAAACAAATCATACATGCTAATTGCGGCATGAACAAAACAGAGTAAGAAACAAAGAAAAACAAAATTATGCAATACACAGTTTGAAAACAGCATCAGATAAACATGCAATAGGCACGTTTCTTAAATTATTTCGACGTCCTCATAGTTCTCAAGATGTTAAAAAAAAAACTGAATTTCTTATTAAACGATTTTGTCGCCTAATGAGTATTATAAATGGACTAAACTAGACTTTCTTTTCAGTTCAAATTTCCACACTATCTTCTTTCAAAAACCCTTCGTCGTTAAAACCTCTCATCAGTTAAATTTGTGTTCCATCTTTTCCTGAACTAACTATCATCGCCACCCTCCTTTTAAGAAAGCATAAATATTGCTCTCATACTTTTGAGGATATTCGTTAAATTTCACTTTCAGAGCTAAATTCAAACCTTCATGTATCTTAAGCAATTAAATTTTTGTTTTTCTTTCTTGTTAGGAGCAAAGAAAGATGAAATTTGTTACATTGAAACATAACATAAGATAATCTAATATAAATATAAAATAAACAATCGGATAGTGTTTGACATACAGCTATTCCGAGATGAAGCTTCTGTAAGCTACTCTGCGTTGAAATTACAGGGTTGATAGTTTTATTTATTATTCTCGTATTGAAATAAATCCCTTAAAAATGCCAATTTACCATACAGAAAAAAAAAACTTTTTAAGGGCAAGTCTTCCTATTTTATATAATACATGTGCAGGTATGCACATGCAGCATACGATACTGTTAAATGAATAAGTTGTCTTTGCCAGTTCATCATGAAACATATGTTATTGAAAAATAAAATATCGAATTCGAGACATCGTAAACATCAATAGTTCTAAAGACAATTTTTTTCATACAAATAATTTATATCAGAAAAGCATAACCATGGGGAAAAATAAAATACTCCTCAAATAAAAAGAAAAAAAAATCCAAGAAACTAAATTGAACATTCTGCAACGTATGATTATTATTTCTATTTGATTATTTAATTTAATTTTATTTACATTTCATTTATTTATTGAGAGAGAGGAGGGGGGGGGGGTGAAGCAATAACAAAAATCTTGCAGTTATGTTATTTCTATTCCTTCCTTGATTAAGATTATACCAAATGCAAAATACTATACAGAAATGTTTTGACACATAAGAAAAAAAATCAGTAAATGAAAAAAGAAGGGAGGGAGATGAGAATAAAGTTTTGCAATTACAGTAGAGTCTCGAAAATCCGAGTCTCAAAAGTCCGAGGTTCCGCTTAATCCGAGGCTCTTTTATTGACATTTTAAGGTCTATCTTCAATAGATAAAAAGATAATTTGCATTAAAATCTGAAAATAAGAACCTTTTGCTATTGGAAAATTTTCTTTTGTACTCACAAAGTAGTAAAAAAAGTATTGAGAAGTTAGACGTCAAAGACATTTATCAAGTGTCACGAAATATTCTTTAACTACTAGACATATATTAAGATATGCTTTGGAAATAATAACTCGATATGTAAAACGACTTAAAATTAAGTTTATCTTACTAATGACGGTCTAAAAGTGTTACGTTTCTACTGTTAAGAATTTTTTTCGGATAATCCGAGTTTTCAGTAATCCGAGGTGGCGTGAGCCCCAATTACCTCGGATTTTCGAGACTCAACTGTATAAGAAAAAAATAATAATATTCATATCGCACCCTTACTACAAAAGTGCCATAACTCAAAAATTGTAATTTTTGAGTTTTGACCGTCATTAGACGTAGTTTACACGTCTCTACCAATCTTCAAAAGAGCCAGAAGTTGCATTGAAAAATCAGCCGCCAAAGGGCAGTTACGGCGTTTTGTTGTTATCAAGATGCATAGGACCCCTTCCACTGACATGCCACTTCTTGAGTTGTCGTCCAGCTGTCGTAGAGACTAGAACAATGACTAATGATCATAGTTTGAGATGTATCAGTGTTCATGTTGACATATTCAAAAATACTAAAATGTGCCTAGCCTAGTCAGCCCGGGAACAGTTTTTCGCAATTCCTGGAAAACGTGTAGTTTTTTGAGTTGTGGCACTTTTGTAGCAAGGGTGCGATATGATCTTTACTTTCAACATACAACATCATTTACATAAATACCACTTTATTGCTAAATAAAATAATAAATTTACCAATTTTAAGTATTTTTCTAATTTTTGTTTTTGAAACTAAAAAAAAAGGCAACAGATTTGCATAATAGATTAATATTGTTCCTTTCGCTCATTTTGCAGGAACAAATAAGAAAAATGGTAAACTGAAATCAGTTTAAAATATTGCTACACAAAAAGAGCAAAAATTTTACATTCAAACCTACATCGTATAAACGCAAAAAAGTTTCAAAACTAGCTAAAAGTATTAGTTTTAGAACTGTTTCTTTTTCTCTAAAAATCTTGTACTGCACGGTGATGTCCAATGTGTTCCAGCGCACCATAGTAGATAGTCTTATACGTAAACAAGTTGAAGTTTTACCTTCATCGCTGCATAATAAGTATAACTTCTAAAATAAGTTTCACTTAAGTTAATTAAAAATGTAATCGGGTCATATTTTTCATCAAGGAATGTGATACAAGCGTAACAAATTGTCGTCAAAAAATTCCTTAGTTTGTAATAACTCAATGTTGGTGGCTGAGCCAAGTTAAAAATCGAAGTGTACTGGAATAGTTTGAAAAATTTCACTTAAAGTAAAAATTAATAAGTTATGGTTTTCTATTAGTGTACTATATTGGATGTTACTCTGCGCAAGATTTTTTTTTCGTCATACGTATCATGAAGCTACAGGGATTTTTTTTTTTTTTTTTGAATTTGGAATAAAAAAGAAAGTACCCATTGAATTTCGTTCCAACCAGTGTCTAAACACCTTCTGTACTGATAAAAAGAAACAGAAATTATCCGCGAAATCCATCGGATATTTTCGAGTACGTAAGGAAGAAACAAAAGAACATCCTTTTATTCACCGTTTAAATAAACTGTAGTAGGAGACGTAGCAGTCTCTTGCCAATGGGTCGTCAAAAGAGAAGGTACACCAACTTAAACTGTCTAATGAGACATCTGCTTCGTCTGCACAAAATGAAAAGGTTTCACCTGTGAATAATTTCTTAAATCACCGTATGCTAACGTGTTAAGCTCTAGAATTGTGAATAATAGATGGAACAGCAAAACCGTAAAACTCATTTGCAACTGTAAAAAAACAGCAGCAGTAAACAAACTTTTAAAGACATGTGGTAAAAAATTAATTAATAAAAATAAATTATGCAGATATATATATAAACTCTGTGGTTGCCTGTAGCTTGTTTTATGGCTGCAACACGATTGCATTCTATCGTAGCTCTTCCGATTTTAATGCCCTTTTTGGCCTACTTTCCCGTTAAAAACAAAAGAAAGACGAAAAAAGTATTAAAAGTAGCTTAATGCATCTAAAAAATATCGCCAAGTCCAAAAAATGTCGCCAAGTAAAAAAAATATCGCCAAGTCCAAAAAATATCACCAAGTTAAAAAAATAAAAAGGTAAATTGAATATCGAAAAATGAAAAATTTGAAAGTAGGGTATTGAGATGGGGAATTTGTGTGTCGGTCGGTCGGTCGGTCTGTCGGTCTGTCTGTCCCCCCCCCTAATAACTTTTGAATGAACATTCCGATTTGGACAAACTTTTTTTGTTGGAAAGATCTCGGCGAGTACAGCTCATTCCCATATTTGATTTTTCGATTTGAACAATTTTTGGTTCAACTTTGAACCGTTCAAACAACCGGTCCCGCGATGCTAACTTTTGAGTGAACAGTCCGATTTGAACAAACTTTTTTTGTTCGAAAGATCTTTTCAAGGATACTTTATTCCCGTATCTACATTTTCGATTTGAACAATTTTTCGTTCAACATTGAACCGTTCAAACAAGCTGTCACCCCTAATAACTTTTGAATGAACAGTCCGATTTAAACAAATTTTTTTTTGTTCGAAGCATCTCGGGAAGGATACTTTATTACCGTATTTAAATTTTCAATTTGAACATTTTTGGTTCAACATTGAACCATTTAAGTAACCTTTCCCCACCTAATAACTTTTGAGTGAACAGTCCGAATGGAATAAACTTTTTTTTGTTTGAAAGATCTCGGCGAATACAGCTCATTCCCATATTTGATTTTTCGATTTGAACAGTTTTTGGTTCAACTTTGAACCGTTCAAACAACCTGTCCCGCGATGCTAACTTTTGAGTGAACAATCCGATTTGAACAAACTTTTTTTTGTTCGAAGGATCTCAGCAAGGATACTTCATTACCGTATTTAAATTTTCCATTTGAGCATTTTTTCGTTCAACATTGAACCGTTCAAGCAACCTTTCCCCACCTAATAACTTTTGTGAACCGTCTGAATGGAATAAACTTTTTTTTGTTTGAAAGATCTCGGAGAGGCTTTCCCATACATTTCCATATTTCGCTTTTTGATTTGAACCATTTTTCGTTCAATATTGAACCGTTCAGAAAAAAAATTAACATTAGCGTCTACGGGGAATTTAAGTTGAATGTTGATTCTGAACTTAAAGTCGGATTTCCTTCAAACTAACTTTGTAAGAAAATGGTTTTGATAAATAGTGTTTGTAAAGTACTTTTCTGAATAATCTTCTGTGAGGACTTTGATTCCGACTTCGACTCCGCAAACGTGGCGGAAATGCAAGCTCAGAAAAAAAAATGACTGACTGTGCAGACGATTTTTTGTTTTTATTTATTCATTTGTTTTATTTTATTTATTTTTATTATTATTTTTTTTTTGACAGACGATTTTTTTTTGTAACAAAAATTTTTCATTCACGAGAACATTTTATTCTTTATTTATATTTAACAACTGGCTACCGATTAAAAGTGAAATTCGAGACATTTTATTAACGGACGAGTTTTTTTTTCTTTTTTTTTTCTTTCTTTGATAAAATACGTTTTGATGCTCTTTGTACTTTTAGTTATTTATTTATTTTATTATTATTATTTTTTGAAAACAATGGAAGATTTTTTTCTACGGAGGAACTGTAACAGTTGCACTCTTTAAAAGGTACGACAAAGCTTTATTTATTCGTTAATTACTTTTTACGTGTCTATTGCATCTGATGAGGGGGGTATATTTTGCTTTTCGAAATCAGCTCTATGTGCTAAAAAGGTATGTTTGACATAATTTTCAGTTTCAGATAATCAAGGGAATAATGATCAGATGCGAGAATGCCGATGTCGATGTACGGGAAAGTAGGCTCGTTTAGTTCTTGACAGAACTTCTTGTTAGTTTTCTATTTTCCGTCAAGAGAAGATATCGCACGTTTTAAGAAATGACAGAACAACCACAGGTGAACTTCTAATGAAATGTTAGGAGCCAGTCGGAGAAACGCTCACAGATACGGCCACGGCATAAATAAATAATTTCACGGGAGGTATTACTCATTTTCCATTCTCTGTTTCAGTCGGAAACGCCCCAAGGTAGCACATCCGTTTCATAATCGAACAACGTAATAAACGAAAGAAGAAAAAAAGAAAGGGCCAGGTTTATTAGCAAACAAACCCATGTGTGGCCTTCGAGGGTGGACAAAGGTGAAGAGAGAGAGAGAGACCAGACAACGGCTACTATTACATCTGGGCCGCGGTAATAAGGACTACGAGGAGCGAGCGATGGAACGGGATCCCCAAGGTCGACCGCTGAATCGGTTTCAAATGCGGAAGCTGGCGAGAAGGCCAACTGGGTGAGAGTCACGTGACACGAAGGTTCGCGCTCTTGGAGGGTTGGTTTGGTTCCCTGGAAAAATGGGAGCAAACCGAGTTTTATTATCCCAAAAAACAACGAGCACAAAGTAAATCCTTGCACACGTGCAACCTAAAAATGTGGCAAATTTTTACAACTTGTATAAATACAAGAGCTAAGGCGCACCTCCTTCAAATACTAGGTAGTTCCCTCAAGAACAAGACCGCTCCGCAAAACGAGAAATATACCCCTAAAAACACCCTTTAAAAATTATCATTGTTATTGCGACTGTTAAAAGGGCCGTCGCGCCGAGAGCCAAGACAGGTCCCATGTCAGTTTTCGCCGGGCCCCCTAACCCCCCAAAAAAACTTATAAAAATAATACTATACTACACTGCAACCTTTCTTGACAACAACATCGTGACGTCAGTGTGACGTTAGCCTATGAAAAACGAGCTAGATAAAACGTCACAGCCTACTTTGCGAATTAGCGGAGATCGCTGACTGCTTGTGAGCTCTTATTGGCTTCGTCCGTAGTGACGTTCAGTGTCAAGTAAAGTTGCATTCTAGTATAGTATTACGATTTCGAGCTGGGCCAATGCAAAGGTTCAGCTCATAATTTCTGGCTAGGTTGACATGGCCTTTCATCGGCCCTGACTGTTAAGTCATGCACGCGACGCGTATAAATCATTATTTTTAAACACGTAAGTATTTAAAGAAAGTCAATTCCTTATGTTACAGCATAGAGCATACAATGGTTCCTTATATTGAAATACGTAGAAATTAAAAGCTGAAGTGCAAAAATTCCGATAGTGAAGTGTAAATATTTACGGGAACATGTCCAGGGCGCGGGTCTCCGGACGCCCTCAAGAAATCAAATATAGTCAGTTTAAATCTGCATTCTGGGGCCAGAAAATGTTCCCCAATTGCATTATTATTTGCACCAGAAAATCGCAATTTGGTCATTTAAGATGACTAAAACAAGAAATATACCAGTTTTATAAGCTAAATTATATTTAGCTCTTATAGATAATTTTCCCATAATGATCTCTTTTCGCTGTTTCACATGTTACGCTCTTTTTCACGAGCATATTGTGATAAAAACGTGCGATATCACAATTCTACTTACCCCTACTCTCCCCCTTGTCACAATTTTACTCTCAATTTTATTATTTAATTTTCTCATAACGTACTTTCATAAACATAACGATAAGTATTTTTTGTTTTGTTTTTTTCAATTGTAAAACATTAACAAAAAATAACAAAAATAAACAAATAACTAAACCAACGTCGACAGAAAAACATCGATGCTAGAATAACAGCTATTATAATATCAGGAGTGTCCCGGAATTCGAATTTTTGAGAGGCGAAAATTCTCAATTTACCGGACGAAATTCCGAATTTTGCCGATGGAAAAGAAAATAAATAAATTCTTGCACAGAAACGTACATACCTACATCTAACGAGCAGACACTAGGCGTCATTAAAAATTTTTTTTAATTGTTATATTGCAATACTGCCTGTCTTCAAATTTTCCGAATCGCCAGTCGAAATTCGCCGGATTAGAAAATTTTGGAAAACATCGATATTTCGAAAACATCGACGTCGCATCTCCATCTTCAAAAGTTCCTTTGATAGTTGGAATCATGATTACTTTCAGTAAAAAAGTGCAGTTTTGGATTTTCCTATAGAGCAACTAACAAATTTCGTTAGGTAAGTACTTAACTTTTGAGCTTTCAAGATGACAAAAAGAAGAAATATACCAGTCTAATAACTAAATTATATTTAACTCTAATAGATGCCAAATTAATTCTTAGCGGCGAGTGGATGATACTCGACCACAAAATGAAACCATAGAATTATTTATTTTTTAATGTGTACAAAAAGGGACTAAATATCTTTTTCGTGTACATTTTAAGTATTCAAACTTTTCTATTCACACAAAATTGAAACTGATTTCGTAACAACATCATAATAGTGAGACTTTAAAATGATTTTAAAAAAAAATAAAAATGCTTTTGCAAAGTAAAAACTTTAAAAATTTGTACACTAAGAAAATCAACTTTCAAAATTTTGATATTTAAATCAAATCACTGACGGTTTTATTCAAAATAGTAATTTAAAAAATGACTGGTTATGGTTCAAAACCTTAATGAAACAGGACACTAATTTCGACAAATAAACACATAAATAAACATTGCAGGCAGAAGTAAAAAAAATCTTCACACATTATTACAATCAGACCCCCCCCCCCCCCCCACACACACACAGCAAGCACTGCATGATAATAGTAGCTAAAGTAATCAATCACACAGAAGTAACAAAATGGACAAAGTGCCAGAAAACTCTCACATTGGCACGCTTGTCGTAGTTTTGGCACAACTGACCTAAACGTCGTAGTAATTTAGTTTTTCAAAGGGTTCAGAGGACTAAATAATTTAAAACTCGTCTCAGAAGCTGGTAACATTTTAACTCGCATGAACGTAAACGGGCGTTGCTTGGTGCTGTTGTTGCTCCTTGCGCGAATTATATCCCAACGAGTCTGTCCAATATATTCTGCAGAACCGTCTTAGATGAACTATTATTATTTTTGTGCAATATGAATCATTTCTTGAAATTAACTAATTCTTACTGGGAAAATAAAAGTGGTGAATAAAATTGTGAATTGGATAACGCAGAAGGCAAAGGAAGATGTCAGTGCAAGAAAGGGACAACTCCATATTTAAAAAAAGTCAGTAACCACAAAAATCAGATTTTAAAAAATTCTTTTTAAGCATTCAGCCCTTATATTAAATATGATGCAAGAAGTCGCCTACATAAAATCAATTTCAATAAAATATGTTACCTATGTGTAATTAAATGCTACGTCTCGGGCGCATCCAAAGGGGTAAGGGGAAATACCTCCCTCATCAAAAAAAAAAAAAAAAATTTATATACTTGTCCAACGTCAAAGCAAAATTGAAGTTAAATCTTTCAATTTTCAATGATAACGGAGAAAAATAATCATCACATGATCTAACGAGTGCTCAAGTTTTTGTCGAAAATTCTATTTACGGATAGATAAAAACCTATTAGCGAAAATATTTAAACTTCAGAAAACAGCGACGTAAGCTCAACAACGTCATCCACCTAAAGGCAGAAGGGTCGACAAATCGAGCAAAATAGTCAGCAGAAATAGCAAAAAAAAAAAAAAAAAATCGCATAACATGGCCATACAAAACTAAGCAAATGGCTGCCTAAAAACCTCGAACGGGGAGCCGTAAGTCAGCTAAAGCGGCAAGTATGGCTTATGCAGGCAGTAATGTGAAGAGATTTTATACGAAGTCGGAATAAAAATATTTTACCAGCAGGAGCAGGGGGTAAAAAAACCCTGTCGCGAAGAAGCGAGCTCACCTTAGCGGAGAGCACGGAGAGCCCGGTTAAAAATAGGCTCAGCTGAAAACAGAGAAACGGAGAGCAGAAGAAAAAAAAACGGAGCTTCGTCTTCTGCTACATCTCTGAAGTTCTTCGCAGCGTGTTTGCGGGAGTGAAATTTGATCATCTATGTCGTCTTCAACACGTCGTTAATATCGAAGAGCGAAAGACATTTGCAACAGTGAAGGTTGTACATTTTACAGAAATTCAAATCTATTTCGTAATGGTATAACATTAACCAGGGCTGGGATGTTTCACAAAATCAAAGATTAGGCTCATAAACTTCACATGGGCTAGGCAAGAAAACCCCAAGAGCATGTGACTAATAATTCTCAAAATTTTATTCACTTTTTTGTGCTTGCCAAGGGAAAAAATATAACAAATGCTAAAATTGACCTCTCGATTAAATATTTCTCGGGAACAATTTCTTAAAAAGTGGTGTAAAAAATCGTCTCTTGCAATAATAATTTAACAAACAAAAGACTTGGTTAATATCTTAATTTGGAACAAATAACAATTCTAGAGCTTGAATACGTCACCTTACCGTGATTTTAGAAAATAACCGAAGAAGTAAAATATTCCATTCCTCATTTGGGTAAAACGTAGGCTTCGGATAGTTTAGGTAAATGTATTTTTACAGGGATAAAAAAGAGAAAACCATAAACACGAAGGAATATTACTGTTGCGTACTAAGCTCAAAAGCTAGTAATGAGTAATTGGACTTGTTTAATTACCTCTTTCAGTAGCCATTAGCCAGATATTGAAGAGCCTCTTATAGTTTATTTGCTTTGAGAACTATACAAATATGCAGAAAAGAGTTACAACATAAAGAAAAAATTATATTCAGTGTTGGAACAGGAAGATTTTTTTTCCTCCTCTCATCGCAATCTTTTTGCATCGTCACAGCATGTGCACGAGAGAAACCTCCATTCAAGATTGCTTTGAGAAAAAATTATATTTTAGCAAAAATTTTGTTTTATCGCTAACAAATGTAAAAATCGTTCCTCCTCTAATAAAACTCAAATTTTGGCAGGTTTACGCCACATTTAAAGCAATGCAGCAGAACTTTTTTTTTTTTAACTCGGCTGGGAAAAATAATAGGTACCAACAAAAGTAAGAACTCTTATTTAAGTACTTGGGTCTATTCTATACTATGTCTTTTAGGAAAGTTGAAAATTCTCATACTGGTGACTCTTTACAGTAGCAACAAAAAAAAAAAGTTTCAGACAAATTCAAGCTTTCGCAATCATGGATTGAAGTTTGAAACATTGTTTTTTTTAAAAAGCTTTTTTTTTTCTTATTTCGCATTTCTATTATCTAAAGCCCACATAATTACGGCATGTTTCTAAAAATTGTAGTTTTGGGTAAATTTTGGGCTATCCAGACAGACTTTTTCACATTTTAAGTTTAGCTAACAAAAACTTGGTGCAAAAAATTACAGTTGAAAATGTCTTTTTAAAGTTTAAATTACCCCCCTGCTTGAATGTACATGATCGAACTATACGGCGCTTCCTAGCTCAGAAGAACTCCCAAATCACTTTAAAGCAATTTGAAGAATCGCAACGAATGCTGATCGCAACACATTTTGTATCTATACCTTTCAGTAAATTAATCACTAAGTTACGTGTAGTAGATTCTAATTTTCAGCTCCGATAACTATTACAATTACTACTAATAATAATTAGTTAACTAGTCTAAGTTTTTACATTTTTACTGAATAATTTAAAGAAATAATCCAACAGTTTGTTTTAGACCTGATTGACCACTTCAGTCTGTTTTATTCATGCTTGCAGTAATTATGAAAATAAATTACGTCAATACTTTCTGTGGACACAGAAAACTGCGTCATTAATAAACAATTTTCAAATGTATTTGCAAAACAATTTAAGTAACCATTGTAACTTTTTATGTATATTAATTTATTGAGTTTTTTTTTTTTTTTTTTGTACAAGAAAAATGAAAATATAGTAAATACTACGAAAATACATTTCTTTGGAAACTTTCTATTTTTCTCGAGCGATGAAGTCCTAACGAAAAGAATAAAATTTTCTTGACTATTAGCCAACCACCATTGTTGCAAACACTTGCAAAAAGATGAACATTTTGAAATGTATCACATGATACAAAACTTTTTTTTTTCATATAAAAACATTGGGAACATTTTCATTTTATTAAAAAAATTCGAAACACAAGAGTCACATGACTTAAAAATCTTCGATACACTAAATTTCCAAGAAATATGATGATTAAAAACGAACACATTAAACATTTTGAGCAAGGAAACAATTACTTTCTAAAAGTCTTTATTAAACCAAAAACAAATGCATGATCGCTTAACCCATTTATGCCCAGTAGCCTAAAAACGGGAAGCTTGTTAGTTACTGCATACAAAAATCTGTAATGGGTATATCATTTTACTAAAGCTGTTTTTCACAAGTTAAATAGTCCTTCTTGAGAAAATCAGTTAGAGCCACTGTTTGGACATCAGAGTTTAATTATTGACAGCTATTTTCAGACAAATCAGTCAAACAACGATTCAGCATGGGTAGCCACAGAAAGTAAGTTTTTTTTACGAACTTATTTTCAAAAAATTAAACTATTTTAAAATGATTTGCGCAAAATTGATCAGAGATGCTTTCTGTAATGTTACTTTGCACAAGTAAAGTCAAGTAAGGTCGTATTTTGCTCTCATATCTGCAAAATATCCCATAAACAGGACGTTAAATAACTTAATAAATATGGCAACGGCGAACTAGTTCAAGCCTAAAATGTATGTAAACCATTCCAAGTAAGAGTTTTAAGAAGATAAAAATTGAAAAAAATTGTTAAAAAAACTTGGGCATAAATGGGTTAAAAAATAGAAGGCTGAAGCCTCAACGAAATACATTCTGAATCGTCTTTAGCCGATAAAAAAATTATAATGCATTGGCGATTTCAATATGTCCTTCGAGGAAATTTTTTTATATTGGAGGCAGTCAAGAAAATACTTCACACGTTTTCTTCAACACATTGGATTCATTCTCCCTTTCCTATAAAGTGTCACACTTCTACTTAGCTCCTCCCTCCCCCTCGTCATAATCGGTTACAATATCGCGAACTCCCAACTCCTTCAGAGCGTGACATCATTTGTGTAAGACACCTTAGGGCACATCCACAAATGATATCAAGCTTTGAGGGGGAGGGGTGCATAAAATTGCGAGTTTGTGACACGGGGAGCCCCTTTCCCCTTAATAAATAAGTAGTAAAAAGAAGAGTGATACCACACATTTTTTACAAGAGCATGTTTATAAAAAAAATGCATGATATGTGACAAAGAAAGAGGATGACAACCCTTTATGTCCCAAATCAATTTAACAATGAATTTTTATATATTTTTTTGGTTTTTCAAGTTGAAAAAACACACATCAAAACATTTTTACCAAGTGTAAAAATTTTGAAAATTTTGGGGGTCTAAGGCCCCCTTAAGCCTTAAGGCCCCTAAGAAAACTGTTTCCGATCGCAGGTACCATCTGTCGGCCTCTCAGCGAAGTACAAGGAGTGGTACTTTAAAGTTTCAGCATGATTCCAGCCATTTACGATTCATGATACTAAATTAATATAAGCGGGACTTCTGAGTCCCGTCGGGACATACAGGGTTAAACCAGAGGTTGGAAACCTTTTCGCCACTGGGGGCCGCATTTGAATTATTCAGTAAAAAAACAGGCAGCATGGGTTAACAAACTCATAAAATCATTTTTTACGAAATTATTACAATTTTGGTACAGTTTGATCTCCTTATTATTTTTTTTATTATACTTTAGTTTTGGTTTCAAAATAATAATAATAATAAATGAGCCATAGTACAGAAATTCATACCTGCATGCGACAGCTCTATATTTCACACCAGAAGTAATATGAAGGGCCACAGGCGGAAAAAAGATGAAAGTGACCAAAAAGCGATTTCGAGAAAAACGAAGAACAAAGTTTGATTTCTCGTAGCTCCTTGTGTAGTTTTTCAAAGTTTTCATGCACATTTCGGTCGGTTCTCATTTGTTTTCTCTCTTGTTGTTCTACCAGATGATACTACTCCTTCATAGCCCCAACATAGGGCTAATATCTCAAAATTGACGAAAAAGTGACTTTCTCATCTTTTTTCTCCATGGCCCTTCATATCAAAAAGGTAATAAGCATTTTTTTTTACCTAAAAAATCAGTCATGAATGTCTCCAGCAAAATAAACAAGAAGTTCTGTCAAGAACTAAACGAGCCTACTTTCCCGTACATCGACATCGGCATTCTCGCATCTGATCATTATTCTCTTGATTATCTGAGACTTAAAATTATGTCAAACATACCTTTTTAGCACTTAGAGCTGATTTCGAAAAGCAAAATATACCCCTTTCATCAGATGAAATAGACACGTAAAAAGTAATTAACGAATAAATAAAGTTTTGTCGCACCTTTTAAAGAGTAACTGTTACAGTTCCTCCGTAGAAAAAATCCTCCATCGTTTTCAAAAAAAAAAAAAAAAAATAATAATAATAATAATAATAAAATAAATAAATAAATAAAAGTACAAAGAGCATCAAAACACATTTTATCAAAGAAAGAAAAAAAAAAAGAAAAAAAACTCGTCCGTTAATAAAATGTCTCGAATTTCACTTTTAATCTGTTGCCAGTTGTTAAATATAAATAAAGAATAAAATGCTCTCGTGAATGAAAAATTTTTGTTACAAAAAAAACATCGTCTGCCAAAAAATAATAATAATAATAATAATAAATAAAATAAAACAAATGAAAAAATAAACAAAAAATCGTCTGCACAGTCAGTAATTTTTTTTTCTGAGCCAGCATTTCCGCCATGTTTGCGGAATCGGAGTCGGAATCAGAGTCCTCACAGAAGATTACTCAGAAAAGTACGTTACAAACATTATTTATCAAAACCATTTTCTTACAAAGTTAGTTTGAAGGAAATCCGACTTTAAGTTCAGGATCAACATTCAACTTAAATTCCCCGTAGACGCTAATGTTAATTTTTTTTTCTGAACGGTTCAATATTGAACGAAAAATGGTTCAAATCAAAAAGCGAAATATGGGTATGTATGGTAAAGCCTCTCCGAGATCTTTCAAACAAAAAAAAGTTTATTCCATTCGGACGGTTCACTCAAAAGTTATTAGGTGGGGAAAGGTTGCTTGAACGGTTCAATGTTGAACGAAAAAGTGTTCAAATTGAAAATTTAAATACGGTAATGAAGTATCCTTGCTGAGATCCTTCGAACAAAAGAAAGTTTATTTAAATCGGACTGTTCACTCAAAAGATATTAGGGGTGACAGCTTGATTGAGCGGTTCAATGTTGAACGAAAAATTGTTCAAATCGAAAATGTAGATACGGGAATGAAGTATCCTTGAAAAGATCTTTCGAACAAAAAAAAGTTTGTTCAAATCGGATTGTTCACTCAAAAGTTAGCATCGCGGGACCGGTTGTTTGAACGGTTCAAAGTTGAACCAAAAATTGTCCAAATCGAAAAATCAAATATGGGAATGAGCTGCACTCGCTGAGATCTTTCGAACAAAAAAAAATTTATTCCTTTCGGACGGTTCACTCAAAAGTTATTAGGTGGAGAAAGGTTGCTTAAACGGTTCAATGTTGAACCAAAAGTGTTCAAATTGAAAATTTAAATACGGTAATAAAGTATCCTTGCCGAGATGCTTCAAACAAAAAAAAGTTTATTTAAATTGGACTGTTCATTCAAAAGTTATTAGGGGTGACAGCTTGATTGAGCGGTTCAATGTTGAACGAAAAATTGTTCAAATCGGAAATGTAAATACGGGAATGAAGTACCCTTGAAAAGTTCTTTCCAACAAAAAAAAGTTTGTTCAAATCGGACTGTTCATTAAAAAGTTAGTATCGCGGGACCGGTTTTTTGAACGGCTCAAAGTTGAACCAAAAATTGTTCAAATCAAAAAATCAAATATGGGAATGAGCTGTACTCGCCGAGATCTTTCCAACAAAAAAAAGTTTGTCCAAATCGGAATGTTCATTCAAAAGTTATTAGGGGGGGACAGACAGACCGACCGACAGACCGACCGACCGACCGACCGACGCACAAATTCCCCATCTCAATACCCTACTTTCAAATTTTTAATTTTTCGATATTCATTTTACCTTTTTATTTTTTTAACTTGGCGATATTTTTTGGACTTGGCGATATTTTTTTTAACTTGGCGATATTTTTTGGACTTGGCGATATTTTTTTTAACTTGGCGATATTTTTTGGACTTGGCGATATTTTTTAGATGCATTAAGCTACTTTTAATACTTTTTTCGTCTTTCTTTTATTTTTAACGGGAAAGTAGGCTAAAAAGCGTAATGCAAGCTCTAAAATGAAATAAAGGGCTGTCACGTGCCGGACAAAATGTGCTTTTCCGCAGAATAGCCCTTTAAAGCTATATCAATCGGAGTTTTCTTACGTAACCTATACTACTCCCCGTATCACATCGAGACGGTTTCGGCTAAATGGAAACCCAAGATCATTGAGGACCATCTAATCCTTTCGAAGTGCACCTTAAAAATTCAGGCAAAATCTTCAGAAAGTGACAATAAGGCATCTCCCTCGTAAATCTAACATGTTATGTCATACACGAGAATTGTATCCCAATTCAAAGATAGTACAAACAAACAGCTGGACAGCTTCCAGATACGCGACAGATCTCCACATTTTGGGTCGAATCCAAAGGCCGGAGCAATTCTCTTCACGCATTTTTGAAATTTTAAAGAACGTGACGGGCTACTAGATGCAAACTTGAAGTATTAGAGCAGCTTATTGACGTCAGACGTCTTCCCTCGATCTTGCTCTCTCCCCTCCCCTCTCTCCTCCGGCTCTCCCCACATTTTCATCTTCCAATTTGAACCAGAATATCCATACAGCGTTTTCACTTAAAATGAAAGTGATATTTTTTATGATGTTTTTAAAACGAATAACGTCGATACTGAGGGCATATGGATAGCGTTAAAATGCATTTATTTAGGAATTAAAATAAAAACTTACATGATAATATTCATTAGCATCAATTAAATGGTAATATCTTATGGAAAATTGGTTGCAGATATCTCGTTCTTGTACTACAACAGGAATGAAAAATAACATTTTTCTTCATATCTTTCAAAGTAAAATACAAAATCGGTAAAAAAAATGGAGCGGTCTCCATCTTGCACTAAAATCTTCAACTATATACCCCCCCCCCCCCCCCATACACACAAAACGCACAAGGGAAGATAATTTTATCATTTTTGGTTCAATGGACATCGAAGATTGCGGAACGCTGGATCACATGACACTTAATATAATATTAAGCACTTAGGTTAAATCCGAAAGAGGTTGAACATTGAACACTAATTTCATTTCCAAAAATTCATAGTATCGTTAAAAACTGCAGCACTTGGAATTGAACATTTTAGTTGATACATATATTTAGTTTCACATCAGGTTTTTTTTTTTTTTTTTGAGGGTTTTAGTGTTTTCCAAAGGCTTTCTTAGGAAGACGATGCACCCTGCCCTTTTAATATCATGATCAGGGGTGATTTTGAGTTCATGAAAAAATACCTGAAAGTTTTGAAGAGAAAATGTATGTGGGGGGGGTGCTTTTTTCAAAAAACCAAGGTCCCTATTATTTAAGCACACCTAATTTTATAATTATACGTATTTAATAATAAATTGCCTTCCATAAACAAACAAGACACATTTCATTCATTCGAATAGTTTCAAAAAGTTTTCAGTCAAAAAAAAAAAAAAAAAAAAAATTGAATGGCATCTTAACAATCACCGGAAATTCGAAAAAAAAACCGAAGGTTTGAAGACAAAAGCATAATTAAAAATATTTTATTTCCGGTATTTTCGAACATGAAAATACCAGAATCGATCATGAAAATACCGGAAATCCGGTAAAATACCGGAACACAACCACCCCTGATCATGGTGCGAAGAATAGTCATCACAAAATCAAACTTTTTTTTGGCCTTGAAGCTTAGGACCCTCGTTTCTCTTTTGATTTTAGTACCAATCTGAGATTAAGTCTTTAACGAAATCTTTTGCACTAAAAATTAAAAAGCTTTTAATTACTTGCTTTAAAACTAATTACAACAGTAGTCATTAAAATCAGTGGCGTACATAGCGCCCCCGCAAGCCCCGCGGCGCGGGGGGGGGGGTTAGAGGTTTGAGGGCGCCCGATCCAGAAAAATAGTACTAAAGATTACACGGGGAAAATATTTTTTACATTTTAATAGGGGGGTGGGGGGCGCACTTACAAATCTTGCTGGGGAGCGCACCTTAGTCTATTTACGCTACTGATTAAAATAATTACTTTTAGAAAATACTTGAGTTTTGTATGTATGTAATGAAAAAAGGCACCCTTTCTACAACATAATTTCTGTTTTAAAATGCTCCGTTAATTGAACTAAAGTGCCCCTTTTTTTTAGTCAGGGGGTCCATAAGGATTTAGATGAAAAAAAAAGAAAAAAAATGCTTCGACCAAGTGAATAAACACATCAACCATTTGACAAATCTAACATTTTCGAGTCGTTTTCTTTCCGGAAATGTATAGAAGTAAATAACTACTGCCAATTTACCTAAGAAAAATGTTTTAAAATCTTATTTAAAACAAAGAACTGCCCATTCACTGTGGGATGTTCATTCCATGTTCGGTTTATTCTATTTACTACAAGAGCTAGGTAACACTACTGGTTGATTTTTTTTAATGTCAAATGACGGTGACCGTGATAGCAAGAAACATTTATTTCGTAAGATACATTAAGTTTTTCAGAAATTCAGCTCCTTTAAGTGAATAAAAATTAATTATTAATCAAATTCTTTGAACCCAGGCCCGTCATTTAGGAGGGGGGCAGAGGGGGTCAATTGCCCCCCCCCCCTGATCAATGTATTTACATATAAGTGGGCGTGGTATTTGTTGTTTTCTGGGGAAATTGTATTGTGTTTTCACCCTTTGCCCCCCCCCCCCTAGAAAAACTTGAAATGACGTCCCTGTTTGAACCATTAAATTGGTGAAATTTAAAATTTAGCAGCGCATAAAAATTATTACGAAATATTAAAACGAAATAATCTATGAAATTTTGATCTTGTTTTCCAATGAAAATTCAAGTCAGTATGATAGTTAAGTAACACTGAAATATTGAAATGTAAAGAGAAAAAAAAATCCGTTTCCGATTGCATTGAAACTTAAAAGGCGTTTTCAGAAAAATAATATTTTTGAAGAAAACTGTCTAATTATTTCTCAAAACGTAAGGCAAGTTTGCAAGAACGATACAAAACTGCCTGATTTTTTTTCTGTACTATTCCAAATGTATTTCGCTAAAAATAGAATCAATACAAAAATTTAGTGATATTTGTAAGAAGTTAAATGTAAACAATAATCAAAATGTAGTTTAAAAAACTAAAAAATACCCTTTAAATATAAAGAAGAAAATAAATACCTTTGTGCGATAGATGTAAAGTATAAATCCAACGTTAATAAATGCACAAATATGCAGGTATACTGCATATTTGTGCATATATTATACCTGCATATATTATACCTGCATATTTGTGCATTTATTAACGTTGGATTTATACTTTACCTTTAAATATAGTTTAGCCTTTAGTATTAATAATAATATTAAATATATTACTTTTATATTTGCAAAGAACGTGAATTTTATCTTTTATTCATAGTTTCATACACAAATAACTGAAACAATTATAATAAGGCCTCTATATATACGAGCCGGCGCATCAAGATTAAGTTTCACCACTTTGGATCCAGCGCGTGTTTGTGTGTTTGAGTGGTTGTTTTTTTTGGCCAGTAATCGCGTTTTGGTAATTTTTCACTGAGAGCAATTATTAGCGGCACGTGGATTTGGCAAAACTTAGCAATGTGCCAAAACTTTTTTCTGGTAACCCTTCTCCGCAACAATGAAAATTTGAAAGTAAAAGTTAAGGAATTGGATCCAAAGTGGTAAAACTTAATCTTGATGAGTCGGCCTGTCTATATAGCGGCTCTAAATTATAATATATCAACATGTATTATAGTTTAGCCTTTAGTATTAACAATGGTATTAAATATATTTACTTTTATGTGCGTAAAGAACGTGAATTTTATCTTTTATTCAGAGTTACATACAGACATACCCACATGTGAAACTAATAAAAGCGGATTAAAAAGCACTTTTTACGAAGAATAACCAGTATAGTCACTTTAGTTCGCTATATTTTAAAACTTTTTTGAAGTACACGAAATATTTTAGCAATGCCACTCGTAAGTGTCGTAAAAATATATTTCAAAGAGGATTTATGTTTATCTAAGATATGATAGTGTCTACGGTTGTTAGCGCATGCCACTTTTCTGTTTTTGCTATTTTTCTTAATTTTCTTCTTTTCTTTTTTTTAAGCTCATTTATTACTAGCTTATTTTCCAATGAATAATATTTTGAAAGTTTGATCTTACATTGTTTTCATAGTTTTGAAGTATATGCAATTAGAAAATAACATATTTAAAATGCCTAAACTATTCTTATTTTTTTTTTTTTTATTTCATTCTTTGAACACAGTCGGATACCTTATGTGTTCATTCACTGGCCAAATCATACTCTACGATCTACTTTATTTCACGATTCATCAACTTTTGCGTTTTAAATTTCCTGCCTTTTGTTTGAAAGCTATTTTTGTTTGTCCTGTGACACAAACACGGTTGGCTAATTACTCATTCGAAAATACAGGGCGAGCACAAATGACGGACCCGGTTTCAAAAAATCCTATTTTCAAATCTAATGCACACATTACGACCAATGATTTATGAATGCGAGGAGAAATGCACCAAGTTTCTTTTCACTTACAAATGTAACTGAACTGAACTTCTTGTAACACGACATACGTCCAATCCGTAACCCAATTCGTTGATGTTCTAGAAGCGTTTTTGGCATCCGTAGTTGATAAACAATGTCTTTAATATAACCTCTAATAAAAGAATCATACGGAGTGTGGAACGAACTAGATTACAGACCAGACGTCTGTTGCATAGCAAAGGGGGCCGTGGTGGCCCGATCGGTAAGGCATCGGACTCGTGTCCGGAGGGACCCGGGTTCGATCCCAGCCGATTAAAGATCCACCGTCTTGATTAATGGTGGCTGGGAGGCGTTAAAAATGTCGTGGTCACAAAGTCCTCCAAGTGAAACGATACCTCTGGGGGTGCTGGGCCTAGGGTTTGCTCGACCCTAGGTTACGGTTCAAAATTAAGAACAGAGCGCTCTTCAGGACCCTATCCCGGTTAAACCACGAAGCTGTGGTAGGTACGGGGACCCTGGAGTGTGAAATGAAATGTTGCATAGCAAAAGACCAAAAGACATACATTGAACAATAGCAACTGGAAAAAAAAATTGAATTTTTTTTCCTTTAATCAATGTATCACTTACTGTAGTACCTGCAGTAGTTTCGAAAATATTATTGCTGAAGTAGGGTGTCATAGTGCTCACTAGGGTGGAGCGAAAAAAATGAATTTTTGATTTTTGTAAACGGGTACCATTCATTTACTGTGAATGAGGATAAGTAACAATTCTGTAAAACATTTCACTTTTGTGACGTCATCTTTAGTCTGCGCATTTGGCTTAAAGTTTTGAAATTTTTGATTTTTTTTAGATTTTTCAAAAATTTTTTTTAAATATTGAAAATGATAAAACTAGTGACGGGTGGTTATTAAATGGAAGAAAAAGGTTTGAAATATATAAGGATTTTTTTAAAACCATTTTAGATCATGATTTCAGTCTGCGCATTAGGCCCAAAGTTCACCAAATTGTTCGAAATTTCCGATATTTTCAATATTGAGGAGAAATTTTATAATTTAATCTTTCCTCTCAATATTTATTTATAGTGCCTTCAAAACATTTTCTTAATCATTTTGTGGCTTATTGGAACTACTAAACTTTTTGCTTGCTCATTGAAATTACCCAGGACTCACCACGAGGAAGTGGCAGCACTTTGGGTGCCGCTCCCCTTGCTTCCAACCAATGAGAGATTCCAACCAACAAAATCCGACGAAAACTGGATTTGTATGAGGAACAAACGTACATACATAAATTTTTATACATATAGATATCAAAAACAGCATATTTCTTGGGTGCAAAGTATATATTGTTTTGAATGGATGTGACTACAGTTTCCTGCTTTTTCCCGGAGAGAGAAGTGTAACTCTTTACAATCTCACACAAATTCATAGCTGAATTAGTAACGTCTACACTTCATCCTAAAAAGTAAGGACACTTTTACCGCGAAAGTTATGAACTCTTTTAAAAATTATAGTCTAAAGATTATGTTTACTGCAGCCAACCATCTGGCTTGAAAAAGCTTTCTTGGACTTCTGTTTCATAATTTTTTGGACATTTTCCCAGTCAAAACTACCTTGCTCATCTCATGAAGTACGTTGCTCAGTACTTAAATCATTTTTATTGTCAAAATCGTTCTGATCAATGACAAATTCTATAGGTTCTTATTGAACTGACTTGAAAGTATAACATGCTGTTTAGCTTCGGAACAGGCCCAAAAAATCACTTTGGTTCACTGATGGGTCCATCTAGCTTTTGCAAAAAATGCCGCAAATTAAGTTCATTCAAATGTAATTGGCAAATATCCCATTACAGAAATCTACCAAGTTTTTCTTCTAGTTTCCGTATTATGCCTTTGTATTTTCCTGTCTTTGTAGTGCATCCATCAAAACCAATGCAAACAATTTCACAATCAAAGAAAATTTTTTGTTCCTGACTTGCCTAAGAAATGTAAATGCGTACTCTCATTGGTTGGAAGCAAGGGGAGCGCAGGCGGCACCCAAAGTGCGGCCATTTCCTCATGGTGAGTCCTGGGTAATTTCAATGAGCAAGCAAAAAGTTGAGTAGTTCAAAGAAGCAACAAAATGATTAAGAAAATGTTTTGAAGGCACTTTAAGTAAATATTGAGAGGAAATTTTAAATTATAAAATTTCTGCTCAATATTTAAAATATCGGAAATTTCGGGGAATTTGATGAACTTTGGGCCTAATGCGCAGACTGAAATCATAATCTAAAATGGTTTTTGAAAAATTTCTTGCGTATTTCAAACCTTTTTCTTCCATTTAATAACCACCCGTCACTAGTTTTATCATTTGCAATATTTTTTAAAAAATTTTGAAAAATCTAAAAAAAATCAAAAATTTCAAAACTTTAGGCCAAATGCGCAGACTAAAGATAACGTCGCAAAAGTGAAATATTTTACAGAATAGTTACTTTTCCTCATTCACAGTAAATGAAAGGTACCCGTTTACGAAAATCAAAAATTCATTTTTTTCGCTCCACCCTAGTGCTCACCCAGTAGCACAATCGATATAAGCTCAAATTTTAAAAACGGCAGAACAGAAATAAAATACTTAATAAGTAAAAAAGAATTAAAAATGTTATCCCTCCCCGAAGAGAAATGTAATGCTCCCTTTTACCGGGACAAATAGATAAGGGAAATTAAAAATAGCCACATATTCCAATCATCCACACTAGGAATGGCAACGCCTACGAAAAAATACATCCCCCTAACACTTAAAAAAGCTTATTCCACCCTTACACTGAAAAAAAAGAAAAAATTCACCGTAGGTGTAAAAAACGTTCCACATTATGAGACCGATCCTTTCACTAACTTCGCAAGCAGAGAGGAGCGAAAAATACGAAATAATTAAAGAAACCAACTTTTCTTCTTTCCGCAGTAGATAAAACCCGCAGATGAAGTAAAAATAGAAGACAAATATGAGCAGCCTGTTAATGAAAAAAAAAAAAATCTAGCATCGTAATTTTTTATAAGTCCGTGTTAAAAGCAGTATGTTTAACCTCGAGGGATGCTAGAACCAGAAAATGCAAATTTCTAGCCATAATTCACTAAAAATTTATTACGGTAAATTTAGATACTTTACTAACAATGGGAAAAAAATTCTACACCACGGAAAGGTATAGCTGTTTATTTTTCTCGGAAATATTCGTAACAAATTTTAATCACTCATCAAAAAAATAATAAAAGAACAAATAGTTTTTTAAAAAAATATTCTTTAAACTTATAACTTTCGTTTGACTAAAAAAAAAAAGAAAGAACAAAAAAGTTCTAGAATTAGTAAAACCTTCTTAAAAGAAAGATAATTTGTCATAAAGAGCTGCACGGCATTTTTAGAACAGAAATTTATCTTGACGGAAAAATCGATTTTGAGACAAGAGCAAAACTGAGAAACGCCTCAAGCGGTTTTTTCCCCCCGACTTCTTTAGATAAATCGCGAAAATCGAAAATAAATAACAATGAAAAGAATAAGTAGCATTGAAATAAACTATTTTAGATTTTCCTCACCCTCAGTAATTATACAAGTAGAAAAGTTACCGCTTAAACAAGTATCAGTTGGGGCATTTATTCATTAATTTATTTATTCTGTATTTTTTGAAAGTATCCCATTTTTACAACACTTCGCTCATTTAACTGATTTTTACAGCTTGTAAACATCGATTACTCATACATTTCAAAAGTGGAAATTTCAGTTTTTTAAGAACGAGTTTCAAATGTGCTGACTTATAGTTGCCCTTGGCAGACTTAGCGTAGAAAAATGAAAAAATAAGAGGCTGCAAATTACAGTATTATTGAGATTCCAGTGCTTCGATTTTCAAATATGAAGTAATATAATCTTCAGCAGTTACTTTTCAGCCCCTCCAAGATGCATTGAACTACAATAACGTTACATTAAAACGTACACGAAAAAGTGTAGAAGATTAGTTCAAATGTCTCATTATCTACTAAGTTTTGAAAAACTCAGAAAGAGAAGGAAAACGTTAAGAAAATCAAAGATCAAATGCAAGCAAATAATTGAGTTTCACACTGTTAAATAACAAGCATTGTAAAAATTAGATGTGTTTCACATTATTATTTACTAGAAATATTTCGTAACTGTTGGAGAGTAGCAAGAAATAGTTTACTATGTAGGAAACCTGCACAGTTCTTCGCGGTTTTTTTTCCTGATAGTCATTAGCCTTTTTTATGCAATCGTGTAAAATTTTTAATATAAAAGAGTAACAAAATATGTATAGTTCTAAAGTAGTGTAGGCTCATCTGAGTGGTTGTAGTAGTATTAGTTGAGGGAGAGGGGTATGAAACCATTGAATAAAGTTTAGGGAATCGTTGTCTAATTTCAACCGTTAAACACTGTAAAGTATACAAACTGGAAAGTACTGTCTGTTTGCGTATTGTGCGCACCCGATGCCTTCAGCTTTTGTTCGCTTTCTACTTCCTCGTTGCTTTTCTCCCCTATTTCGAGAAAGTCCGAAGAGACTTTGCGCGTGCGCAGATGCAGCGGAGGTCGCACGAAACAATTTTAGATAGTATACAGGGTGTTCCGTTTTAATCTGCGAGACCTTTATTTTCGCATCCGTTCTTCCCAGATGCATACTTCCAATCGCAAACATGCTCAAAATGAAGTGCTAGTTTTTCTCCCTAACAAAAATTTGTGATTCCCTTCACAAGTATAATACTGAAAAGAATCTCCCTGGAAAGGTTTAACACATTAATGCCTGACATTTTTTCCCCAAAGATATTTTGTATACTGCGGGTTACACGGCTACAGAACACACTTTACAATAGTTATGCGCTGCAATCTGTTAATAATGAATTGAAACAATACCAAAGAAAAAATTGAGCACTATCATTTGGTTGAAATGTTCATTTTTGGTAAATTCAGAGTTTTTGGACAGTCCCTAAAAAGGGACGCTGGGCATTAATGGATTAAGCTCTTCAAAAAGTGCTTTTAACTACAAGATAAGAGAAAAATGCGACTCCTAAACACTGATGGATCATCTCAAATAATCTCATGTTTTCCGTTCAAGTAACGATGTTCCGAACATAAAAAAAAAAAAGTTTGTAAACACTTCTCACAGCATATGATCTCCTTCCAACAACTTGTTGATCTCAGGGGCCACTCAGTCGAACAGGTGGAATGGCAGGGAAGCCGCACGACTTGGCCGATAAGTTTGGCAGCCAACACCATTGTTGCTTGGACGCAACCCAACGGTGCTGACTCAACGCTATCGAAACAACTGTCAACACCGGCTAGAGGTTATCTACCTTTCACGTTGAGAAAGGCTCAGCGAAAATTTCAAAAATCAAGCCCATTTCCAAAAACAAAATAATAAGAAATTTTACATAAAAAACAGAAGAAAAATTAATTTAAAGTATAAATTATCAGATTTTCTAGAAAAAAGTCGTTTCTTAAACTGTCAAAAGTTTAAACTGAGTCAAGATAGAAGCCAATGCACAGAGTAAGTTGTTTCCCTGCCAAGAAAAATACTTAAAATGCCTCATTAGTTCTTCTATTGCAGTAGGAAAAGTGAAATTTGGAGAGGTTTTAGAATAATTTATGCAATATTTACTCTGTAAATTAATTTCGAGAAGTAATATCAACTTTCAAAATCGAAAATAAAATATCTACTTGCACCATTTGTTATTGTAATATATACAGGGTGTCCACTACAATCGTGGACCAATAGCTAATTTCTAAACCGTTACAGATAAGCATATAGTTTATTTAGGAAAAAATCTCCAAATTACAAAAGGAATTTTGGGTCTATTCAATGTTTTTCAAAAAATCAAATTTTGAAAGAGTTACGAAATTTAAATTTTTATACAGCCCCCCAGTCCTATCAATCATATTTAGTAAAACATTCTTGACACTGTAACGTTTAAAACTAAAAAAAAAAATCACTCTTCTACCACAAAAATTGACCGAGTTATGACTTTTTGAAAAATCAAGATTTTGAAGGATTTCGCATACGGTCCCTTAAGCGATCTCTCGATGACGTCATGAAACAATGCAAAATCTTGATTTTTCAAAACGTCATAACTCGGTCAATTTTTGTGGTAGAAGAGTGATTTTTTTTTAGTTTTAAACATTACAGTGTCAAGAATGTTTTACTAAATATGATTGATAGGACTGGGGGGCTGTATAAAAATTTAAATTTCGTAACTCTTTCAAAATTTGATTTTTTGAAAAACATTGAATAGACCCAAAATTCCTTTCGTTATTTGGAGATTTTTTCCTAAATAAACTATATGCTTATCTCTAACGGTTTAGAAATTAGCTATTGGTCCACGATTGGAGTGGACACCCTGTATGTAACACAGCCCAACCTCGTTAAAATGAGCCCCAAGAGACCTTTAAAATCAATTCGTCTTAACCGTATTTCATCTTATCCGACTAACAATAGAAAGAGGATCGAAATGTCATTCGTTTTAAACGGGTTTTGACAGAACAATATTCGATTGTTTTGCATTTAAAAAAATCTCACTAAAATTCTGTATAAAAATTGTTACAACAAAAGAAATTTAAAGTTTAATCCTCTTTCCGACTACCCCCCCCCCTCCTTATTTTTATTTCAGAGTCCTCACTATTTTTTAAGCCCCAGATCCATTGAGTAAAGTACAGTATTTTATGTTCTCATAGACTTTGAAGGAAAGAGTAAATTATGCGTTTTTTCAATGAAAAAAGAATCCTTGGTATCTTTTACTTAGAAACCACTAACCCTTTTATCTATTTTTTTTGAACAAAAGTAACAAAAGTAATTTTTAAAAATTTCCCGCAAAAAGCAATTTAAAGATGGATCATTTTTCTCTCTCTTTTTTTAATCTATACAGTTACTTTAGATTTGAAATGTCTTTGGCCTAAGTTGATTGAAATTGATGTACCACAGATCATTAATTCCACAAATTTCTTTTTGAAAGAAATACCTAATGAAGACAAAGCAAAAATAAATATATACCATTTTTCTCTCACAATTATAGAAGTGGTAGGTCGGAAAGAACGTTTAGCTGGAATTGGAACATATACAAACTCTACAAATGCTACTCTTGAAATAAATTACTTGAGAATTGTGAGGATTTTTTTTTTCTTATGATCGATTTATTTTTGTTAACGAATTTTCAAGTTCTTCCAAATGTCATGACAAAAATCAAGTGGTTCCGAGATTAGCGAATTTTAAAGTTAAATTCTAATTAAAAAAATAATCCAAACATGTAAACTTTGGACAACACACTCGCACTTTGATACTATAGAAAAATACATTTAATAAATTATGTAGCATTCATAATTTTGGGGAAATATAACTCTTAAGTGTTTTTAGGCATTGAAAGCCCGCAAGTTAAAAATTTTAATTGATGACATCATCTGACACGTCTATCACTTATTTTAAAGGAATCTCGGTATTTTGACTCTGCTTCCAAGGCGGGCATTTTTAAACATTTAATTCATGTCTCGGGAAATATCAATAAAAATCCACTTTTAACCGATAAAAATACATGACCGAGCAAAATTTAAAGTTCGATACTATAAATCAACAAAAGTAAAAACCTCCCATAGCAATATAAAAATGTCATAAACATAGAGAGCCCATTAAAGTGATGCGCTTCGTCGTGTTATGTTAATTCCCAAATACACAACTGGTAATTTGCGAAACTGCTATTTCTTGTTCAACAAAAACTGCAATTAATCTTTCACGAGAAATTCTGCTCCATTTAAATGCAATCAATATTATTCTTTATTCGGAATGGAACGCTAGCAAAAAAAAAAGGTTTCTAACTAAAACATTTTTAATCACACGTAAGCCCATTTATAACTCACTCCTTATGCCGCTCTAACTGTAATTTAGCAACAAAGTTAATGACAAGTTTCAATAGGCGTTTGAACCGTTCTGCCTATAATTAGTGCGATAAATACATTACATGCCATATCATGATCAAATTAAACCACTTTGTTATTATTTTAAGCAACATTACTGATTAAAAACAACACACCAGGCAGTGTTAGAAATAAGAATGAAAATTTAGAGCGTTGTGATAACGCCTGATTTTAAGTTTTAAGGCGTCAAAATGAGCAGCTTAGGTGGCATTTTTAATGAGTCAAACATATATGCATCCGAATAAAAATAAATTTATAAAATAAAAATACTACACATTGTCAATACCATCTTTTGAAAAGATCTATAAATATACAAAACGAAAGTTTTTTTTAAGACAAAAGTAAATTTATTTTAAAATTACTTTCCAATTTTTCCTTTGAATCAGTCATGGTTTCAGTAAGGATGAGGCAGGAAAGAAAAGGTTCAATGTGATCCACATCGGCAGGCATAAAATTTGAAGCCTAGGGTTGGAAACCTAAACGTCATATTTCGCGCCTAAGGCTGAAAACCTTGGCGTCAAATCGAAATTTTTGGGTGCAAAATGCGATAACGACAGCTTATTTCCAACACCGACACTAGGAATACAACAACGATGGACAAGACAATTTTACAAACAATCAACAAGAGTTTTAGTCCGCCCGATAGTAAGATAATTACAATCAATGAGTTCTAAATTAAAAAGATTTTTTTTGCGATGAACTTTTAACTCATCTGAAAGTCTAAAGCAGGGCTTCCCAAACTTTTTAAGCAGCGGACCCCTGTCGTTAGAGAAAGTGCAAAGATAATTTTTGTTCGTAGTGAATTGAACTTTAAATAAATCAACTAGTAGCATATGTTGGATTTCCCTCCAGTGGGAGATTCATTTTTTCTCAACCAAATGTGAACATTGTTTGCCCCCCCCCCCGCTCCCCTCAAAGTAAATGAAGTTGAAAATTTAACTTAAACCAGACCTGGGCTAGATTTCTTGACGGTTACTTTAGCGGGAGAAAAACAAATTATGGCGCATTTTGCTCGTAATCTCAATTTTACAGTCATAAATATTCAAATTTATCTTTTGTCAGTAAAAGAAGTTCATATTTACTAATATATCTTTCGTAACAAAGACCATAAGTTAAACTGCACTTTTACATTTGTAATATGAACCTAGTTTAAGTGCATAAATTTTTGCATACTGTACCTTAAAAAAAAAAAAAAAACGCAATTTTATACGATTTGTGGCGATGTTAGAGCAGTTTTTGGGGCACCCACCCCCAGAAAATTTTAAAATTTTAAGCCTTAAAAACGCGCCAGTAGGCCTTTTTTTAGACATATTAGGAGGAGCAATAGGTCCAAGACAGCACATCAGGCGATTTTTCAAAATCCTTGCTTTAAAAATTCTCTTTTGAAAGATCTTTTTGTTAACAATTAGATTAAATGAGGTATGGGGATAATCTGCCGGATTTTTTTTTAATTTTTAATTGAAGTTTCAATGAATAATTTCTTGCAATTTGCTAAATTACAGCTTTTCAAACGCACTTTTAGAGTTTGGTTATGTTAGGAAAGAGGGATATTCGTGCGCTCCACAAATTTTTTAGAAATGGAAGCGTTATAAACGTAGGAATCTGCCATTTGGGTAACGAAAGGGTGCAAGGAAAGATCCCCGGATATTTTTAAAAATTAAAATTTACAATTTCAAACGTAGACTAACCCTGATGATATTAAGGAAAGTGGAGGTCAGTAACTGTTCCCCAGAAATTTTTCGAAATTATAGTTGTAAGAGCACTAATCCATACGATCAACGGTGAATTCATGTGGGAGTGAAGTTTCAGGGACCTTCGGCTGTAAAGTTCTTGAAATTGAGGTCTTAAAAGTATCTTGGAAGGTAGTTTCCAAGGCTTAGCCTGAAGTTATGTCAATCAAATGTCCATATTAACATGTCAATCAAATATTCATATTAACATGCCATGGCTATCAAATATTCATATAAACATGATGACAGACAGTACGATTTTGTTAGAGCAGAAAACAGTTTGGCCGCATGATCTTGCAGCAACCTGTATCAAAATAATGAGTATGGCATAAAGGGCAACTGCATACTTTGAAGAGGAAAACTCTGGTTTTCAAAAGCAAAAAAGTAATTTTAAAGCTTTAAAACCCATTTTTTTTCGTGATTCACCGCGGACCTCCAACTAAAGCTCGGCGGACCCCTAAAGGGTCCGCGGACCACAGTTTGGGAAGCCCTGGTCTAAAGGACACTGTAATACCTATATTTCTTGAATGCAACAAACTTGTTTACCATTTTATAATTAATTATCCTTCAAACTAATTTGAATAAACAATAATAAGGCCATCTTCTCAAAATTCCTTCAAATTAAAGGGCTATTATTATCGTGCATAACGGTAGTACACACGCGAGAAAGTAACACGGGAGTTGGGGGAGGACATTGGAGCAATTGAAACTGTTTTCGAGAGACTAACACCCTTTCTCGTTCTTAAAGTGTAAACCATCGCTCTTTGGAGGACGCGCACTGCAGATTTTACAATGTCTCACAATTTCAAAATCAGAAAGAAATCAATATCCCTCTTTTTACAAGAAGTTTACAAAAGAATTAATGGCAATTAATTATGTGTTCGGAATATTTAAATATCACAAAATATTCATATAAATCACTTACTCGTAAAAAGATTACTCCTCTTTAAAATACACAATTTCAAATATCCTATTTACGTGAACAAACGATGATGGGGAAAAAATCCTTCATAGGCTATTTATTTTGTGAGAAGGGGAAGAACGCTTTAATTCCTGAAATTCGCTATTTTCTTATTTCGGTAAATTATTATTTTCCATTCTTTTCCTCTATTCATTCTCAAGCATAAGACTAAATGCTTGTCTTCAAAACCTTTTAATCGCATGCTTTTTTTTATTTCATTTTTTCTCCAAATGAATATCTAAGATGCATAGAAAGAAATTTTAAACCGGAATTTGAACTTTCGAAAAGATCTTCTCTCATAAGAAAAAAGAAATGATGATCACTTTTCTGCATGCAAATTATTTCAAGACAAAAAATGTTATTATTTTAATACACGAATGCCGCATTATGCTCCTTAATAGAACTTCGCTATTAAAGAAAATCCTTTTTTCATGTAACTGATCAGGGGAAAACATTAAATATAAGAACTGGAAGTTTAAAAAAGTTTTTTTAGGCATGTTACTACGTATAATTATGATTTTTTTTAAAAATTATTTCTCGTACAGAAATGTTTTTCCTTCTCTACCTCATTTTCTTATTTAAAATAAACAATGGTTTTCTATTTCTCTATTCATTTTTTAACCCTTCATAATAACGCGTTTTTTTTTTTTTTGTGAACAAGTGTTATGAAAAGGTTTATTTATTAAAAAAAAAAATTTTTTTTTTGCTGTTACGATTTTTAGAATCGATATACTTACAATTTTTACACAGATTAAATTATATTAATTAGCTGACTCATATATTATTAAAGAATAAAAAAGTAAAAAAAGATATATTTTAAATAATAATTATTACCAAAATATAAGAGTATTTTGTTTTTCTAATTTATGCACAGCTTAATAACTAAATAAAAAAATAAAATATCAATACGAACCAAAATGTGTTTTTCGAGGATTTTCAAGGCGAAACAAATGTTGCACTCCACATCTGCCCATGTATCCCAAGAGTTAAAAACTAAAATAATGAAAATAATACAAAGACGAAGGAACGGTAACTCCCACCCCTCATTCCCAGCCTCCCGAAAACAAATTGCCACTTTCTATTATAACGGAGATATTTCTTTCAAAAATTAAAAAAAAAAAAAGGTTAAATAGAAAGCTAGTCGAGCTCTTTCAAATTACAAGTACCTTCAAATGTATTGATCATGTTTTAATAATTACACAAAACATTAATAAATATTAATAGAATAGCTTGCCTTCTTAATGTATATGCAAACCCTTTATCACCTCAAAAACTAAGTATATATCCGAAATTACATGCCAAGCAAAAATGAGTCAAAATCCTTCGAAAACGTTGTGAGCTTTTTCAATTATTTCAGCTCTATTAATCACCAACGCAATTTAAGTACGACAAGTAAATTTCCTGTTCGCAAAGTTTTAAACGTCACTCCAAATTCTAAGAATAACTCTTTCAAATTAAGGCCAACATTCAGTAACTCACTCGGACATGAATGTATATTTTTCAACTGTTTCATTAAAACCAAGAACCTTGTCAGAAAAAGAAAAAGCAAAAAAAGCTGAGCAGGGAGCCGATTACAATAAGACACTTACCAGAGGCATGCAGTCTGGGCTGGAAAATGAGGAATTACAATTCAGGAGAGTCCCACAGGCTACCATCAGAGGCAATGTTTGTGAAATGGGCATGAAAGATTATCTGCAAAGAAAAGATCGAGTTCAGGAAGTCCGACTTTTACATCATGCAAAGGAAACTTGATTGTCAATTTACTAATCAATCAAATAAATAATAATAATAATAATAATAATAATAACAACAGAAGTTAAAACCGTAATCAAGTAGCTGATGTTATTGTGCAGGCTAATAAACAAGAGAACAAATTAGTCTTCAGATACACTAGGTGGCCAAAAGTATCCGGACACTTTCGAAAATTCACATTTTTACATATAGCTCGAAAAATAAGTGATCAATTGTTCTTTAACTTTAGTCATAAAAAATATAGGCTTCACCGAACATTTCCAAGTTGAAATTAAATTACCCTTGCATTTGGGGGACGACAAGAAGGGGGGTTGAAAGTAAAACCGCTTTTTGACCATAACTCTTCGAAAATAGCTCGGAATAAGCTATAAATTTCAATAATTAATTAGCATACTATGTATAATTACTGTACAAATTTTTATGAACGTACCACTCTTACTTCCGAAGATATGAAACATTTTTTTAAAAATGGCAATTTTATTTGAAGGGTTTTTGCTCATAACACGCAGAGTTTTTGATCAAACCTTATCAACACTTCAAGAAAGATGACAAAATACAAGAGAAAAAACATAATAAAACTGTAAATGAAAATATTGAAAATCCGATGAGATATGAACGTTAAAAGGAAATAATTTTTCACGGCGCATGCGCGAATGACAGAAATTTATAGCTACAAAAATATTGTAGCCTGGTTTATACTGCATCTTATAAAAAAAGTTCCAGTTGAATATCGTAAAAATTGAAAAAGATATCAGCGATCTAGTGAGCTATAATTCATTCATTCGCAGATAATACATAAATGGCAAGGGGTTCTCCACAAATAGTGTGGTGACAATTGAGCATTTTCTTCAATGTTAAGTTGTATACAGTTTGAAAATTTATATTCGGCATAGAAGTCACATTTCGCCTATTCGGCCAAAAAGACCTTATATGTAGGTGGCCAAAAGCATCCGGACACCCCCTGAAACGTTGGTTTTGAACGATGACGCAATAACCTTTAATTTAAAAATAGCTCTTTGTGGACAGACCCTCACTTTTTATGTATTGTCTGCGAATGAATGAAATACAGCTCACTAGATCGCTATCATCTTTTTCAATTTTCATGATATTCAACTGGAACTTTTTTATAAGATGAAGTATAAATCAGAGTACAATATTTTTGTAGTTATAAATTTCTGTCGTTCGCGCATGCGCCGTGAAAAAATATTTCCTTTTAACGTTCATATCTCATCAGATTTTTAATATTTTTATTTACCGTTTTAGTATGTTCTTTCTCTTGTATTTTGTCATTTTTCCTGAAGTTTTGATAAGGTTTGATCAAAAACTCTGCGTGTTATGAGCAAAAACCCTTCAAATAAAATTGCCATTTTTTAAAAAATGTTTCATATCTTCGGAAGTAAGAGTGGTACGTTCATAAAAATTTGTACAGTAATTATACATAGTATGCTAATTAATTACTGAAATTTATAGCTTATTCCGAGCTATTTTCGAAGAGTTATGGTCAAAAAGCGGTTTTACTTTCAACCCCCCTTCTTGTCGTCCCCCAAATGGAAGGGTAATTTAATTTCAACTTGGAAATGTTCGGTGAAGCCTATATTTTGTATGACTAAAGTTAAAGAACAATTGATCATTTATTTTTCGAGCTATATGTAAAAATGTGAATTTTTGAAAGTGTCCGGATACTTTTGGCCACCTAGTGTAGCACGAATATTTTTTTAAGTAAATGAATTAATGAAAAATGTTTCCCACGAAACACTTGACTTTTTCCAAAAATAGATAAATAAATAAATAAAAATCCTGTGATTCCAAGTTAATTCACTATTTTCATACAATGGAGTTAAATTTAGGACTTAAGTAATAACAAGTTCGTCTTGAACTAAGCAAGCCTACGACCCCAAAATCGATTTTCTAGCATAAGCTACATCACTACCTCAACTGGTTTAGACTAGAATTTATTTCAAAAATATATTTTTAACAGTTCAAACAACTCTAAAAGGGGGCCCGTCATTTAGGGGGGGGGCAGGGGGGTCATTTGCCCCCCCCCCCCCTGACTTTGAGAAATCAATGTATTTACATATAAGTGGGCGTGGTTTTTGTTGTTTTCTGGTGGAATTGTATTGTGTTTTTACCCTTTGTCCCCCCCCTGGAAAAACTTGAAATGACGTCCCTATCTAAAAGCTAAATAATATCCCCCCCTCTCTCTCTCTTTAAAAAAAAGTTTAATTGGTTCAAATAGTATTTCTGAGAAAAATCTTCCTTTTTAGAAATTCATGAAGTTTTTATGCAACGAATAGTTAATAAACGTCAAGCATTTATATCATTGCTTACATTTTTGTTACTTAATTATATGAGAACAAAATACTGTAAATTACCTCATAAGTAAAATATTTATTTATTATTTGTATAAATTTATGGGTTTAGATCGTATGGAAAGTTATTGAAAAAATAACTATTATTACGAGAATTGAGACAATAGTAAAAAATAAGACAAAAAAAACATTAAATCGATAAAGGATTGGCTTGATTTGAGTGTGCAATGATGTCTTGACATAGGCGAGGGATGCGTTGCAACACTGCTCAAGTTAAAATTTAGCGTTGTAAAAAAGGGCCGTACTTTATTAAATAAAAGATGAATTTATTTATTTAGTTGTTTATTACAACTAACTTGGGAACAAACAACATTTCATTTTTTATAGTCAAACTCGTTGATAACGAGAGCGAAGGTACCGCGGCATTTGTTATAACAAAGCTCTCTTAAAAACATGAGCTAGTGACAGAAATTCTAAAAATTCACATAAGGGCACTGTTCAGTGTTCACTCAAGAATTATAAGGGGATAGGGGGCAGACAGACCGACGTATACATTATCCCTATCTCAAAACCCCACTCTCCCATTTCATTTTTTTTTTCAATACTTATTTAATTATTTTACTGAAAGACACAATTAAATCTTGCTTCAGGCGGGGTTTTTTTTTTTTCTACTTCTCCGGGAAAATAGGCTAAAAAAGGTCATTACGTGTTCACAAGATTCTTGACTCATCTCGACCTTTTGTTGACTTCAATATGTTTAAAGACTTTTTTTAAGAAAGGATAATCTGAAAGTCCTCAGAAATTTCATGAATCACAAAAATATCGCTCGCTTTAGGCGGGGTTGCTCGTTAAAAGCGAGTTATTTTCCCATAGACTTAACATTGTACGACCAAATCTTTTCAATTCCCTCTCTAAATCCAGGTTCTGGTTAAATCAGGACTAGTTATAAGCGAGTTCAACTGTGTATATATTTTGCTTAGGGAAAAAAATAAGGCAGAAAAGGTATCGATCTCTAAATCAAACATTAAGAGGTACTGAAGAATGAAAATAACTGTGGAGATGGAATTTCCACGGAATTATCTTGGGTGCTATTAGACAAATTGAAATAGTAGTGTTAAAATGGAGAGGATAATTTTAGTTTCCAATAAAATAATTATTAATTTCAGTTGAAGTTGGTTGTGCTGTTGAAAAAGAAACTCATATACTGTCAGCCCCACTTAAAAGAATACCGTCGGTTCCAAGAAATATTATTCGATTAAAGCGGGGTACTTGTTTAAGCGGGGATCTTTAACATTGCGTCTATGGCATGGGAAAGATTCTGTTCCGAGATATTTTATTCGTAAAAGCGGGGTGTTCGATTGTCCGTTATACGATTAAGCGGGGCCGACAGAATTTCCAAATTCAAATGACTTTCTTTTCTTTTCTCTCCGCAGCCCCCTTCTTTTTCCTTTTTTTTTTTTTTGAACAGAGCTGCAATTAGATAATAATGTTCAAAGAGAAAAGTATAGATTTTTTTTTGAGACATTAAATGAATATTTTAATGAATATATTTTTGAAGAATAAAAAATAGCAATTATTATTCAACTTATTATGTTGAAGATATTGCAAAATGAGATGAACTTTCACAATTAGTGTATTGTCCGATAGCAAATCTAATTGATTTAACATCGGGCAATGAAATATAAAAATAAATATATAAATAAATAAATTTATAAATTTTACAAAATTAGATGGCTTTTGTGTTTATTATTTCTATCACATTTACTACATTACAAAACACATTTACTACATTTCAAAAATCTTTTTTAAAAGATTTTTATTGCACTTAAAAGTGCAATAAAATTGTAAACTTCTTAGCTCTAAAACTGAACTGATGGACGTGGGGATATGTTACAACGTAGCAGATATGTTAACCCTTCACTGCACGATTTTTTGTATTTTCATGAAAAAAATCATTTGTTACCTTTTAAATAACCTTGAGTTCAGGAAAAATGAAGAAAAAAATTAATGTTAAAAATGTGCACCGAAAATGATGTTTTAATTGTTTATTCTATATATGGCACAAAGCACATAGCATATGCTTTGTATACCGATAAGTGTAATAATCTACAATGTTTTTGTGTCATAAGTGGTATAAACAAACTTTCCACTAAGTGTATTTAAACATTTTTGGAACAAAGGAAATAATGACTAAGCACACTTCTAACGGAAATGCAGACCCTTTTTTTAAAAAAGCAAGAACTGTAATACCTAGACTAGTGCAGCTAACTAGTGCATAAAAATCACACTAAACTGTTATAGCAATGTTCCAGAAGGGACACAAAGCTCAGTTTAACTGCATTTAAAAATCATAGGAATATATGAGGGTTTGTTTGGTTTGTGCCAGATCTGGCACACCGTGCAGTGAAGGGTTAAAACGTAGCACGCTCGACAGAAGGAATTCAGAAACCCAGTTTTCAATGCAATTTTTTAAATAGCAGACGTTTGACGTTTGTTTTCCGCGGAGAGCGGTAAAGAAATCTTTAAAAGGCTGTTCGACTTGTGAAATTTGATAAAGTATTAAAGTTGTGGCGTACTCAAAAAAAAAAAAAAAAAACACTGCAAAAAATAATACATATGATGATACTGTGATTTACCATGTTAACACCAAAGTTTTTCTTTTTTTTTCCTAATTTCAATGCCACAACACAGCTGTGTTTTGGAATCCTGCCCCAAAGAATTAAGGTTACATTCATGAAAATTTGGATCGGAGTTCTGCTGAGGAAAATTCGTCGTTCAAAAGCTACATTTTCCATCCTATGGGAGGATTGATCCATTGACACTAAAGCAATGTATGTAGCTATATGTTATGTAGCTAAATAAATCAAAATCCATGATTCTACTGCTATTTACTACGCTAAAATTAATGTATTGTTTCCTGGTTTAACCCATTAATGCCTAGCGTCCCTTTTTAGGGACGGTCCAAAAAGTGTGTCTGAATTTTCCAAAAATGAACATTTCAACCAAATAATTGTGTTCAATTATTACTTTGGTACTGCTTCAATTCTGTATTAACAGATTGCAGCGCATAACCGCTGTAAAGTGTGATCTGTAGCCATTTGATTATGATCTTTATCAAAAATTACATCGTTCACAATCTCAAGAACAAAAAGCTAAGTTTTTAAAGTTATTAACAAGTAAATCTATCTATATTTGATATATGTGCTACTTTGATCGATGTTTTAGTTTACCTTTTTTTGCAATTTTGTAAATTTTAAATTTTTTTAGGATTTTATAGCAATTTAAGAACGTCCCTAAAAAGGGACGCTAGGCACCAAAGGCTGCATTGTTTAACCGTCGCTGATTTCTTGCTTAGAATCTATAATTTATATCAAAAAAAGTTAGTAAATGTTTTTAGACTGAAAAACAGATAATAATTGTCATTTTTAAAACTCATTTTGTTTTCAAAATCTAATTAAATTAAGTTAATTAATATATATAAACTTAATTATACAATGTTCTTAAATATTTTCTCTCCTTTTTTTTAATTACAAAAACTACTCAAGGTAAATTTTGAAAGAAAGCTATTTCAAAAATGTAATTCTTTAAAACACTAATTATTCGTTGTATTTAATTACTTTTCCATTATGCATTTAGGTGTTTATTATTGTTTAGTCTGACTGCTGGGGGAAGAAGACCTAAGCTGTTTCAGAAGCTTAGCATTTCACCTTGATGAAGAATTCTAGGATTGCATGTGTGTCTGCTGTTTGGGAAAGGGGGGGGGGTTGCAGATTTAATTTCAGAATTCCCTGAGCGTGCCAATTTTGATCTCTACTGTGACAATTTATTTACTTCTCTTGCGCTCCTACGTGATTATTTGTCTCAGCAAGGTTTTGTGCAAGAATCGGATTAAAAAATGCTCATGAACTAAAGTTACGTTGTTCAAAAAAGAAAAGAGAGGAAGTTTTGAATAAATGTCGATGACAGGTAAAATAATATTACGTTGGTTCGGTGAAATAATAGCAATGTCATAACTATTGCATTGAATCTTCATGGAATTTATCCTATTGTAAAGGCTAAGCGATTGTCCAATAGCGAAAAGAAAGTAATTGAAATTGATGAACCAAATGTATATGGTTGCTCAATACAATCGTTGCATAGGGAAAAAGTTCCCATGCATCAAATATCGGAACTACGGTTTGACCACCTAAAAATGGGTACCGCTCTTTTTATTTTAGAAGCTGCTGTACAACATGCATTGAGCTCAAGAGAGTTGAGTTAGGCTAGTTGTTATATTTCTTTAAATAAGACTCAGGTAAGATGTGCCCATTGAAGTAAAAGAGCTTATCGGAATGCAGCAAATGCAATACGTAGGTTTGCAGAACAAATGTTTTGCTGACTTTCATACTCAACAACACCAATATTTCCTTGTACTCTGAATCTACTTCCCAGTTTATGTTAATTGCTGCTTTTATTTCTTCTTATAAATTGTAATTTTCAATATTACATCGTAGACAGAAAAATTTTGGTAAAAAAGTATGTACCCTCTGGTGAATGGCGTAACTTTTTAGGGACGATTTTTCTTTCTTAAAAAAAAATTTATTTTTTACATGATAATTTTTTAACTATTTTTCCTGTCCATTAAACACTATTTGTAACCAGTATACAAAGTATCGTTTAAAAAAAAATGTTAGGCATTAATGCGTTAAACAACAAAAGACGGGCAACTCAGAATCCTGCAATGAGTGAAAATCAGTGATTCCCAACGTGGTTCACGGAGACCCCAAGGGTCCATGTAAGTCTGCAAGGGATCCATGTCATCGATAGAAAAAATAGGGGGTGCATAAGATGCAACAACGGATTCATCAGCCTGAACCCCATGCAAGCAAGTTATCAATAAAACTTATGCATTCTATATGTACTATAGAGCATATAGTACCTATATGTACTATAGAGCACCAAAAAACCACTTTTACTTATATACATACAAAATATTACTTCCTTTTTTTTATGAAACAAGAATACAAGATTTTACATGAAAGAAAAATGAACTCAAAGTCTTAAAACTTTGAATTTTTAACGTAGTTGAGATTAGAGTATTTGCTACCAAATGCATAAGGGTGCATAAGCATATGACTTCATAGATTTACAGAGCTAATTATTGTAAACATTTTGAAAACATATACAAAACAAAATAGGGTTAGGGCTGTTTTAAAAAGTGAATTTTAAGATTTTTTGAGAATTAAAACAAAAGTGTGCAGTTATTTAAAAAAATTGCATACTTTTGTTTTAATTCTCAAAAAATCTTAAAATTCACTTTTTAAAACAGCCCTAACCCTATTTTGTTTTGTATATGTTTTCAAAATGTTTACAATAATTAGCTCTGTAAATCTATGAAGTCATATGCTTATGCACCCTTATGCATTTGGTAGCAAATACTCTAATCTCAACTACGTTAAAAATTCAAAGTTTTAAGACTTTGAGTAAATCAGTGTGCATGCATACAAAGTTTAAAAAAAAAAAAAAAACAATTTTTTGTACTTTAATTTTGAAATTACTCAATTCATTTCAAACATTGTTTTCGGGATATTCCGACTATTTAATTTAAAGCGAGGTGCTAAAAATACATTGTCAATGCATCAAATTCACTCTTACAATTAAAAAAATTCTGTTTTTTTTCTGTAATGTTCCTTAATTTAATGTATCTAGTGCCGTTTTCTTTTAATCTGAGTACGAATCAAAATATCACACTATTTTTCTTTGAATTTTTAATAGTGAAGTAAACCCTATGAAACTGAATCTCTTTGCCAGTTGTTGAAAATAAGCTTGAAGTTGATTCATTGTTTGAAAATTCAAAGTCAAAAGAGCATTCCTAAGCCCTCACCGAAAACTTTTTATGTTGGGATCAATTTCTGATTTACCTCGAAACATTAGCATATTTTCCGCTTTCATGTGATGATTTTAGAACATTTTAGCTCAAAACCCCAAGCAAATTCACTCTAGTTTGGAAAGTTTAAATGTAAATATCACATTGTCTAATTAATTTTGAAACAAGTCTAACACAAGGGGTTCATGAAAACAGAAAATAGCGGTAAGGGATAAGTTTCAGTGCATCTTATTAGTTAAGCGGAAGGAAAACAACGCATGTAAAATTTAAACCTTCTTTAAAATATCATATAATATTACACAGCTAGTAATATTTTTTATTATATTTCGTTAAATTAACCATTCGTTTATTTTGGTAAAAATTTACTATTACGAAAAATATAAATTTGTCACACATAAATTGTGTACATGTAATCAATATTAGAATTATAAAATTCTTAAAAATAAAATTCTCAAAGGAAATTTTTACAAAATTCTCAAGTATAATTTAACATTTTTGAAACATAAAAAATGTTTTAAAAATCTACAAATACTTCTTCGCCTTTTATATACTCATGGATTAAAAATAATATGAGCATTAAAATATAAAGCACAAACTAAGATTAAATTATATGTGAAAATATTTTTAAAAAGAAAGTCAAATTGCTCGATTACATGGCTAAATTACGATTATTGAAAGAAAGATTACAATTACGATTACACAAGAAATACTTGAATAAAATTACGGTTACACGATTACGAGTGTTCAATTTCCAAATTATGATTATGACTACGATTACAAAAAAATGTAATCGATTACGCGGATTACGATTACGTACTCGGCGATCACTCCACGCCTGGTAAGGTGTAAACAAAACAAAAAAGTTTGGGAACTTCTGGTGTAAGTCATATATTCATAGAAATTTTGGATTAGAATTCTGCTGAAGAAAATAAGTCATTATTTTTTTTTTTTTTTTCAGCCTATCGAAATCAGAACTCACAACCTACCAGCACAACCCTCTCTAACCAACTAAGGCAACAGGTGTCCATTTCGAGATGCTACGCAATGAAGCAATGAGTAATAAAGATTAATTGCAAACATTTTATTTGTTAGTAAAAAGAAATTGGCAACAGTTAAAAATTTCAAATCATTGAAAGTTTTCAGCTGTTTTGATAATTAAATAGCGTGAAAGCGATTTTTTAATGAATTAATTTTTCGCATTGTTGACTAAGCGCAAAAATCACCCCACCCTCCCCCTGGGGCGATTGGCGCCAAAATTTAATCGATGCTTGCTTCCATATTGGGTTAGTGTTATTCCAAATTTCATTCAAATCGCAGCAATATTTCCCGAGATACAGTAGGTGCAATGACAAAATAAGCACTTTTGATTGCTCCACCCCCATTTGAGATATTGACACACAAATTGAATCAGCACCTGTACTCAATAGGGTCTACCTATGGACCAATTTTCGTTTGATTTCGCCGGTTACTTCCTGAGATATAGCAGTCACCCTCGTGCAGAACACGTGCGATTGCTCCACCCCCCTTCGAGATATTGACAAACAAATTGAATCAGCGATTGTACTCAATAGGGTCTACCTATGGACCAATTTTCGTTTGATTCCGCCTGTTACTTCCTGAGATATAGCAATCACCCCGCGCAGAACACGTGCGATTTCTCCACCCCCCTTCAAGATACTGACACACAAATTGAATCAGCACCTGTACTCTATAGGGTCTATCTATGGACCAATTTTCGTTTGATTCCGCTTGTTACTTCCTGAGATATAGCAATCACCCCCGCGCAGAACACGTGCGATTGCTCCACCCCCCTTCGAGATATTGACACGCAAATTAAATCAGCACCTGTACTCGGTAGGGTCTACCTATGGACCAATTTTCGTTTGATTCCGCCGGTTACTTCCTGAGATATAGCAATCACCCACGCGCAGAACACGTGCGATTGCTCCACCCCCCTTCGAGATATTGACACGCAAATTGAATCAGCACCTGTACTCGGTAGGGTCTATCTATGGACCAATTTTCGTTTTATTCCGCCGGTTACTTCCTGAGATATAGCAATCACCCACGCGCAGAACACGTGCGATTGCTCCACCCCCCTTGGAGGAATTCGCTAAACAAAGTCAGGTGCACCAGTTCACATGGTGGTGCATATGTGAAAAAATTTTTGTTTGATTTCATGCAGTAGTTTTCGCTCTAGCGCGGCCACAAAAACTGGTCACACACATACAGACTCACACACAGACAGACCACACATACAGACTCACACACAGACAGACACACACACACACACACACACACAGACAGACATTTTCCAAAAATGGTCGAAATGGACTCAGCGCACCTCAAAACGTGCAAATCCGTCAAAATTCGACATTCGAAAATTTTTACGAAACCAATACTTTCTTCTATATAATAGATATAGAAGAAAGTAACAAAATAAATTGGCTTTAATGGCAAAACAACTGAAACGTGAATTGTCAATTTTTCGCCGAAAGCGATGAAGAATCTCCTCAAAATGCTCTGGACTTGGGAAGCAGACGCGAATCCAGAAGGGGGACGATGGTAGTGGAGGTCATGACCCCGCCCTTAAGCGATCAAATATAGCTTAAAATGGAACTTTTTAGGCCTCATGTTTCGAAAAAATTGCTCCATAGAACCCGTTTTCGCACGAAAATTGCACTTTGACCCCCTCCCCCTTCCCGAAAATGACCCATCCTAAACCAGAAGTTAGATCGGCCCAAAAGTTGTGAACTTTGGTAAAGTACTCAGAAAGTTATGGCGTTCTTAAAAAACAAAACAAAAAAAAAAACTTTAAGAAAGATTTGTTAAAATATCGATGTACTTGGTGGGTGCCAACAGTTTGCTGTGATTTTAACATTTAGTGATAAGGTCATTTGTAAGCCCCTCCCCTCCCCCCAGTCAACTGAAAGCACTGTATCAGTTGGTTGGAGAAGAATATATTTTCATAAAAAATTATGTCCCCAAACGACGACATCGTGCCTCAAAGGGTAAAAGCTTTATGAATGTTCCGTATGTCTGGAGTGTCATCATGCAAGTTGATTTTTTTTTTTTTTGTATTGCAATTGTTTGTAACTTTTATTAATTCTATTGTTTTCTATCTTTCCCTCTTTTAAAACTTTTTCAGTAATCCATATGCTTTGTTTTTTTACTTTGTTATTCTTTTCTCTTTTTTATTTTGTAGGCCTGTTTGAAGTTCCGTACATACTATATATAGCATATATATACATAGCATTTCGTACGAACCCTTTCAGTTGACGTACAAGACTTCTTATTTAAGAATTACGTGCTTACCCTCACAGTTATTAACTATCCATGGCACAAAGCATATACCAGTAATGGAATTAAACGTCTCCGAAATATGTGAATCACGTACAATCGAGATCAGGGCTACCTGAGATCTAGCGCCTAATCAGCATAAGGGACAAAAAACATCTTTCTGTTTTCATCTTCTCACAAAACAGTTGCAATGACATTAAAGCTCGGGATCACGGGGTTATTTTTAAAGGGAAGGTATGAATGCAGAAGTTATTTTCAGACATCCTCTCTCCAGACAGAGCACAACGAATGCGGGCTAAAAATAAAAACCAGAGTCCGCAACACAGCTCGCATTATCGCTCAACTTTGAATGGTAGATTATTTCAATGCTTATCAACATCTTCCCAGTAACAGCTTGTTCTTCATTAAAAGGAGCTATGGACCCTCATTTTCAAGAGTAACCAATCTGCTTTTTCAAAAAAAAAAAAAAAAGAGAAGACAGCAACTTCACTCTTGTACGTGATACAATTGAAGTGATGCCTGAGCTCCGGAACTCGACAGCAATTTAGCATTATTTGTGAGTGATCTCCATCATAACAAAGTGTCTCATACTCATTGGCGGGTTTGCCATATCGCAAACGTTGACTAACGAGGAGTTCCTACGCCACAGAAGTCCCCAAAAGTTTCCATAAAGAAACAGGAAAAATATTTTAAGACGTTCCATTCATTCCAAAAGGGCTCCCGAAAATGCATTGCGACGGGTTCCCAAACCTGTAAGGGCCCTGCTCCACATTGACGCAAAGCAGAAAAATAAAGCAGAAACGTAAAATGGATTAAATGGTATTCCTATGGAAAGTACCCGGATTTTCTGTTTCTGCCTTCGATTTCGGTCGCGTTTTCTGCTGATGTGGAGCAGGGCCCTATAAGTCTGCACTTTCTCTATCAAGATGTTTTTGGCACGAACTTGCTTCTAATAGCTCAAAATGTTTCATCATCTGAACCCTTTGAGGCGAAGAAAGAAAATTATTGAGAAGGAGACAAGTTGAGAGGTGGCAGGTGGATTCTGTTGAAGCCACCGTATCAGTCTGCCGAAAAAAGGATTTACCAGGATGACTTACAGGAAGCCACTACACCTCAAAGGGTGGATCATGTCAAAACTCCTGTACCGGATAATTCCCTCGAGTTCGTCTTTGCCATAAGAATTAAGAATGCACTATAAGATAATGTATAAGAAATTATTTTTATCTTATGTCATCATACCTTTTCCCTGAATCGCTTTTCTCCGGTAGATGCTTCTCTTTGGTCTTGTGGAGAACTAAGTTCTTTCATTTCATATTTTTCATTTTTTTTCATTTTTCATGCATAATTAACATCCACAATTCCATCATACGCACAAATCCTTCTCTAACCAGAAAATTTCAAAAGCTCCATTTCAGAATTTCACTTGTTCTTTGATTAACGAGCTGCTCTTTTGAAACTTTCAAACGCGGGCTACCCTTTTTTAAGGCACATAATAAAATACATTATATATACTGTATGTATATTAAAAATAAATAAGAAGTAAAATATGTTGTATTTCATTGATCTAACCGCTTTCATTTAATAATTGAAGGGCTTCGGAGATGATGAAGGCGTTAAGCGACAAAGCAGAAATTGTGAGTAATAAAAGTTCAAATTTTTGTTGTTGCAGTTGCAGCTTTTTTGTTTTCTGGTTTTGTCGTTAGTGTGCGTATAAAATCGGTCTAATGACATCTACTTTTTGATGCACCAAGCTGTATTTGCTTAATTGTATCCATTGCTTACCACTGTAAAGAGTGTTCATTTTTCAGAATGTAACTTAGCCCCTTCATCCTCCAAGCTCTTCAATTAAAAATGATGCTTGGATTATCATGTTTTTTGTTATATATATCAATCCATGTCATGTATCATATGTTGTATAGAACTGTGTCCCTATTTATATGTACTTTGTGGGAGCTAAAAATTCTTTATTTCAAAATATATGTATTTTTGTTTTACATAAATAAATTTCTCAGAAACTCATTCCAAACCGGTAAATCTAAGCAAATTGGAAAGTACGACATTTTAAAGAAAGATATTGGAAAGTAAGATAATTAGATATTGTACGAGCGATTTCCATTGAAACATATGAAAAGGGAAAGAGAGAGCAACTACTTAGGTTTTAGATTGGATATAGAAACTATCACTTTAAAAACTTAAAAGATAATCCCAATTTTTAGGAATATGATGAAGTTAAAAATAAACGTGTGCTAGTACGTTATGTATCTAGATTTTGAGGCTGAGCAAAAAGCAGCTTAGATGTGATACAAGTCGGATTCGTAGTAGCTCAGTGTTTTACCTCATCCTCATTGCATAAGAATTGTATGTTGATAAGATTCCCCCCCCCTTTTTTTTTCATTTTTGGCCATATTTTTTTTCTACGATATTATATTTGTTTTAATTACATATCTCCCCTTCCAAACACACACTTTTGAGTATTTTTGATAGCTTTTTTTTACTTAAAAGACACCCACCACCTCTCTCCAAGTCACTTCTTTTAATGATATTTTTATTAGAAAATCGATTTACTTGTAAAAAATGTTGATTCTCATTCTTTGGTGTAAACTTCGGATATTTGTGACATAAAGAAAAAGATAAATTGGAAATAGGACAGGACACTTGAGAGTGAACCTTGAAATTTCAAACATGCTCCAGTAGCAAATGTTTATGTTGAACGGGGTTTATTAAATTACAAGAATTTGCTTTCGAACAATAGGCGTTTTTCCGAGTTAAACGGCCAAAAAGCATTTAATAACACAATGTAAATATAACCTGAATGAAGGTGGTAACTAAAATTTAATTAGCTTTATCAGTTATGGCATTATTAGTTAATTATTATTATACTAGGTGACCCGTGCGGAATTCCGCAAAAAAAAAAAAAAAAAAAAAAAAAAAAAAAAAAAAAAACTCTAAACTTAAAATTGAGTTATTCAGGTTCAAAGATTTCAGTCCTCGATTGGATGTGTTTGATTTGGTGTCTTAGTTTCGCTCCCCTGCAAACCTAGGTCACCTAGGTATATTAAAATCAAATACCCAAGGCTACTACTAAACTAAATACTAACGTTATCGCAAAACTACCATAGTATTTTGAAACAACAAAAGTTACAATTAAGGTTTACCGAGATAAGCCTTGGCTTGAAATGTCGCATTTAAAATTGATTTGAACAACAATGGTAACGATTTTAACAGTTGAGCAAAAAATTTAACTTTTTCAAACTTCAATCGCTTATAAGTCGCTTAAACGTGAATTTTCGAGATTCTCGTTACGCGGCGCTAGCGGAGAAACGTTCTAAAGAACGTATTTTTTTTAATCTTTCGAATGAAATCAAAATGGAGATGATACGACAATTATTTCGCTAGATAGAGTCAATTTTGTGCCCAAAAATTGAAGTTCGAATAAAAAATGAACCGACACTTTTTAGAGGGTGGGTCTAATTTTCGTCAATAGCCCGCGGGATAAGCTTCAGAATCATAAATTGTCATGCAATTCGATAAAGAAATGAACGAGTTTCGACCGGGTATAGGATTCGGCTTAGAGAAATAATATATGGAGATTAACTATATAGAGCTACCATCAGCGCTATCAGCTATTCTCATATTATTCGTAAATATAATAATATTTTAATTATTACTTTTTTTTACTAAATACACGAGTCAGCAGTCTCTCTCATTAAATTTACAAACACATAATAAAATTTAGCTAAACTAATATAAAACATGTTCTCAAAAATTTGGATATTTTTAGAAGTTTTTTTCTTGAAGGTTTTTATTTTATTTTTTATTTAGTTGTTTATTTTTTACTTTAAATTAATTAACGTCGCAGCTGTGGTAACCGCACAATTTGAATAGCAAATTTTTGAGAGCTCACTGATTGAAAAATCAGTGTGGTTGGCTCATTGTCTGAATCATGATTACAACTAGGTGACCCGTGCGGGATTCCGCAAAAAAAAAAAACTCTAAACTTAAAATTGAATTATTCAGGTTCAAAGATTTCAGTCCTCGATTGGATGTGTTAGATTTGGTGTCTTAGTTTCGCTCCCCTGCTAAGGCGGTTTATTTTAAAACATTGGTTGTCGTGGTATAAAACAGAGGATACCTTTCTGCCCCCATTACGATAAAAAAAACCAAAAACATCAAATTTTTGACATTGGTTGTTCTTGCACCAAGGTACAGAATTGAACACATCAGTATACAGAGTTGTTATTTTTTATTAAAGTAAATCAAGCGTTTTTACAAAACCTCTTTATATACAACGTTCGAAGTGATGATGTGATCATCCTTTACTTTTTGGTTGTATGTGTCTTCAACACAAACATGAATATCTTTAAAACATTTTACTCTAGAGAAAGCTACGTATAATTGTCCGTGGGAAAAAACGGGTTGACTGGTCCTTCCTGTTAGTCTGCCTGTTGGTACCTGTTCCTTGGCATTGCAAAATCTTGTACGTTTGCACAACATCGCCATCAACTGCCGTCGTTCTGACAACTTTTCAAAGAGATCAAAGACACGTTCACTTTTACAACTACTACAAAAGTGATACCCTATATTAAAATCAAATACCCAAGGCTACTACTAAACTAAATACTAACGTTATCGCAAAACTACCATAGTATTTTGAAACAATAAAAGTTACAATTAAGGTTTACCGAGCTAAGCCTTGGCTTGAAATGTCGCATTTAAAATTGATTTGAACAACAATGGTAACGATTTTAACAGTTGAGCAAAAAATTTAACTTTTTCAAACTTCAATCGCTTATAAGTCGCTTAAACGTGGATTTTCGAGATTCTCGTTACGCGGCGCTAGCGGAGAAACGTTCTAAAGAACGCATTTTTTTTAATCTTTCGAATGAAATCAAAATGGAGACGATACGACAATTATTTCGCTAGATAGAGTCAATTTTGTGCCCAAAAATTGAAGTTCGAATAAAAAACGAACCGACACTTTTTAGAGGGTGGGTCTAATTTTCGTCAATAGCCCGCGGGATAAGCTTCAAAATCATAAATTTTCTTGCAATTCGATAAAGAAATGAGCGAGTTTCGACCGGGTATAGGATTCGGCTTAGAGAAATAATATATGGAGATAATTGGGTTTTACATACGTGAAGTTTAACTGAGGCGAAAATTTATGCCACAGAATTGTACTACACAAAATAAATATTTTAAAGAGTTACGGAAAAGAAGCGATAAGCCCTTCTATTTTAAGGCTGAAGTCGAATATTGAACATACTGCAAACAAAATTCTTGAACACACTTTCATTTTTAAAGCGTACCCGCGCATATTAGACATTAAATCAGTTTCGACTACAGCACAATGCCAAAAATTCTTAGACTTAACGTGTAAGGGGTTGCATACGAAGCAAATTATATTTAATTGTCTGCAGAATTTCGGCTTGGCTTAAGCAAAAGGCAAGTTCAAAATTCAACATCTCCATTCAATATCTCTCCCATGAGAATAATAAAACAAAAAGTGAAAAATAAACAAATTCAAAACTAATAAGCGCCTGTGTGCGTTTGTGAATGACATAAGTGTGTGCTAAGAGTTTTTTTTTTTTTTTAAATCTCGGAATTCTGAATAACGCTATTGTGATTTCAATAACCAAATTTAAATGGCTTTGGTAATACGTCCCTGGGTGTGTTTTAAATTGTCAACAAAATTTAAGGACAAAGGAATATACTTGTATCACAAAAATACATTGAGCATTAGTGTGGTTTTTCAGCTCCCCTCACTTCTAACGAAACAATTTATGATCACCAATCACGTGAAGAAATATGAAGATTACTTCGAGACACCATCATGAAACAGTGAATTAAGTCTCAAAAAGAGATTTGACTTCCAAATTTTTTTTGCATCATAACGGAATTTTAAGCTGTAAACTAAATACAGCTTTTTCCACCGGAAAACTGAGCACATAGGAACATGAATGATTCTATCATGAAATTCAAAATACCTCGTCGAGTTCGTTCAGCTTAAAATTGATAATTTAAACAGTGAATAAAAACAATATTTTTCAAGAAGCATAAGTTTGAGGGAAGAAATACAATGTAAAAAATGTTTTAAAAAATTACGTGCTTACTTGTTTTAGATTTACGAATATATGAACTGAACTAATATATAAACATCCAGACAAAGTAGCTTTTCGCGTAGTTTTTAAAGATTAATTAAGAATCAGAAGCATTTTCGGCACCTCATCCCCTTCACAATCCTATCATCATTATTCATCAACATATTTTCGGAAGCACAAATTATCGCGTGGTACAGGCAAATGAAAATTTTATTCCCATGCTAAGCGACTTATAACTGTTTTTAGAAACGTAAACTAATAATTTCATACCCTTTTAAGAAAATCGTATCTATATGGAATGCTTTTCAAGTGCTACACAATGATAGTTACAAAATTTTCGAGTGTTTATGTTCTTTATTAAACTTAAGACTTTAAAAAACTTTAAATTATCAATTTACATCAAAGTTAATTATAACTAATAAGTGGCATAATCGGTACCAGAATAATCAATTGTTAATCATACAAACATGACAGTTCATTTTTAAGAGGAATGTTTTTTGACAATTTAAAACTGTTAATAGCACATATCGCACACCGAGAACGGGAGAGGCACTTTTTAAATTGGATTAGCATCAAAGATTAGCGCTTTCATTCTCGGTATGCGATATGGGGTTGAGAAGAGACAGCGAGTGTACCAATAATACTAACAATTGTAGTCGCCACTTTTTTAATTTATTCACTACGTGGCGAGTGGCGACCCCTAATCTTAACCTTTGCTTGTGTATCTTTTACGCCTGCTTAGGGCCTCAAAAACGGGTTTCCATATTCTGTGATCTTAAAACATTTAAATTGCAAAAACTTATTTTTATTTGCCGCTTTTCAAGGTTCTCAAGCACTTGAAAATGAAACTTTTTGTTTCAAGCAATTTTCAAGGTCTTTTAAAAGTATGCGAACCATGTTAATAGTCAAAAGTCAAACATCCAAACTAATTGGGATCGGATTCTAACACTTCACATTTTCGAAATGCGCATGTTGGGGAAAGGAGGAGCACGCGTGTGAGCATGGTATGTTTTAATATGTCAACTTCAAGCAAAAAATCTAGAAATTTCTCAAATTATGGCAGTTCCAGTTTTAGCTATTGACCAAACCTTTAGAGCAAAGAGCCATTCTATGTTTCTGTGGTGACAATTTCGTTTTAGCAGGGATTGATTCGTTTTAGCAGGGATTGAATATAAATTTATCAGATTTCTTCACGGGAAAAAAATATATTAAATTAATTAAATAAGTTAAACAGCTAAACTTAATAATAGCAAATCAATATACGAACTTCAAGTAAATTTATGAAAACGTTTAAATTTTTTTTTTAAGCTTAGCACTTTATTTTTGCCAGTTAGTCCTGAGGTAGATGATGGGGCATTTATGAACACAACATCTAGGGAGCATTATCTGAACTGTTTTATATGTTTCATATATTTATATGTATTGTACTAAAGAGTTTTTTCTCCCCCCCCCTTTTTTTATAATTTGACGATTGTCCTGTGGTTTTGAGTCGTATTCATGTGCGTCCCAGGCTTGTTTGAAAATTAAATATATTTTTTAAAAACATATCAAAGTAACAATTTTTTTTTTAAGATCGAAAAATTCCATGACACAAACAAAACTATTTAATCATGAGAACATTTTTGTACTTAGAAATTAGTTATATTTTTAAAAAATAAAACAAATATTAAAACATTTTCACTTGTGCCCCCCCCCCCCCTCTTTAACCGATATACAATACAGTGCACAACGTTAGAATATGTGTTTAAATTTTTGACAAAAATTAAACATCATTGTTTACAGAATGCTAAGAAAAAATGAAAGAAAAATTTCAACATCGTATACAGCAACGATCAGCAACCTGAATCAACTCACGATTTGTTTTTCCAAGTTTAGGAAACACCCGAGATCGCCTGCCTTCGGAGCAAGAGGGGGGGGGAGGCATAGACTTTTAAGATTATATTTTCAAAACAAATGCTGATGCTGATTGGATAATTGCTTTTAATTGCAGAAAACCAAAAGACTAACACATATTTTTTTAAAGACTAGAAAAATTACAAAATTGCGTTTTCATTCACCAAATTTATCAGAGAACTTGAAACAAATAAAAAAAGTAAGCAGTAAAAAAAAAAAAAAAAAAACCTTTTTTTTTTCACTACAGACACTATTTATTCTGATTTAATGTGTTTATGAAAACAGTTGCTAAATTCAAATAATAATAATAATAATAATAATAAACAAACAACAAGCTTTTTTGTTTTACTTTAAAACCTTGAACAAAAAGATGAGCTTTGAAGTTGCCTCCAATTTTAATTTATTATCTTTGCCTAATAATTCAAATGTTTGAAACATTCCTTTTACACTCACTTACATTTCAATGCACACTTATAGTCATCAATTATTGATCTGTGTTTGCAGATTCCTCAAATCACAGTGTTTCTTATTTTCTTACACATCCTTGTTACAATATATATAATTCAAATTAATGTTTAATATTTTACCACGCAGTATTCTATTAATCCATATTACAATTGGTACAATGCTAATAATTTTACGCATAAAATAAAAAAGGAATATTACCCTTCTAGATCATATTATATTAATGATCCATGAAACTATAATATCAATATTGTATCACTTTGTAGTTATTTGAACAATAAACGAACACTTAAAATACTAATATAATTTTTATCTCGAAAATATAGTGGTTCGAAAAATAAACCTCCAAAATTTCATTGTTTTAAAATAAATACTTGATATGTATCGCATGCATTAGCGAACCCTGATTATGACTAAAACCCCCATGCATAAGGTAAGGACTGGCTGTACTACTGTTCGAAAGGAGAAAATTTGTAATTTAACTACAATAAATGCCAACACAGAATTATATTAAGATTTTCTGCCTACGAAATTTAGTGCATTCTTCTTTTCTTAATGTGACTGTAACATGGATAAAGCATGTATGCTAAAAAGTGTACAAATGGTAGCATTTTATGCCTACATTCTAACTAGTCTAGGACTTCTTTAGTTTTATCCTTTTCTCTAATGATTTAAAAATTCCAGAGTTAAGATTTATGTATAATATACTTTGGATTTTGCATCAATGATGAAACATAAGTCATTCAACGATTGAATGTTTTTTTACAGATCTCGGTATTCAGCGGAAATTAAAGATACATAAAAATATTTAAAAGTTGAATGGGTGATAAATTTTTATTCAAATATTAAATAATAATAAAATTGATAGATACATTGTATTATACATAGCTTATAAAACATTTTATTGAAGGATGTGATGAAAATTTTAAAACATAAAATGTGAATCAAAGAATCTTTATTTGCAATGTGATAGTTGGAGAAATGTAAGAAGCTGGTCAATAATGAATTTCATGATTTAAAAACCCTCTTTTCATTTAAAAAAAGATTCTCAAATGCTGTTTGCTTGTCCATTTTGAGAGGAATATTTGTCCACATTTACTGAGTGGGTCAACTCTTTTTCATCCCCGCCCCCCCCCAAAAAAAACCTTATGTAGAACCTTCCAAATTTTCTCAATTTTTGAAAATAGTTATCATACTAATTTATCAATTAAATCATTTTTGGTCATGTGCCAAATGGGTCATTCCATGTGAAATCAACAAGCCTCAAAACTTGACCATCACCAATTTCAAAAAAAATTATAGGGTTGATTACCTCTATAAAGTGATACAAAAAACTGATTTTTAAATTTTTTTTCAGCTGTTAGTTTTTTGTGTGAGACCGCTTAAAAAACGCAAAAAATGGAAAAAAGTGAAATTTTGAACATACAAAGATTCAATTTTCTCAGCTTCTATTGCAGCTAGAGTCTTTTGTTATATGTCATTGCAAAGCTCTTTAAACAAGCTTTCAAATGATATATAATTTGACAAGGTTTCGTGATGTTAATATTTCAAGGTCACCAAAAGCATTATTTGACCTTGAATATTTCAAAAAGTGCATTCTTTAAAAATCTGAAAAAAATATATATATTACTTCCTAATGTAGTGTATATGTGGTAAAATTTGCAGAATGGGACAGCAATGGGATCTGGATGAAAAATGGAATCAACTTTTTACACTCTTACCACTTTATTGCAATGCCTATGGCTCCTGAGGATATATAATACAGAAATATTGCAAACTGCGAAATGTTATTTACAAGTGACGGTTGGCTTATTCCAGTGACGTGCGGTCTGCCCAAGCAAACCAAGCAGTGCATGGGCACCAAAAAAAAAATCTCATTATTATGCTCATAAGTAAAGACAGGAAATATGAATGTATACTTTCTCTTGTCTTTCTTTTCTCCTGAAACAAAGTTTCAAATTCATTAAAAAGTCGCTTGACGATGTTCTCACAATCGCTTAAACGACGATTCCCCTGGATCCCCTGGAGAAAGAGAAGACCATCCTTGCTGCGAGTCGAACCTAGCACAAGGGGGTGTTGGCATGCCAACACATGTCGCCGTGGCTCCTATCCAATGATACGAGACCTCCGAAGAAGCTCCAGCAGTGCCTGAAGCTCCTTCGAAACCAAGCAAGCAGTTCCATGCTTGGTGGGATTTCTAAAAGTTGCTATTTTTCGGGTGAAAGCAAAATGTTTTAAACGAAGTATTTTTTGTTTTCGTCGCTGGATTTCAAGATGTCGGATATCGTCGCCGATTTGATTAAAGTACCCTTTTCTAGAAGATTATTTGAAGAAAAGAAAAGATTGATTTCTGAAGGAAGACCGGTACCTACACTGCCAAATTTAATTCAGCAGCAAAAGAGTGTAACTCGTCATTTTCAGACTGCGAATTATGAAAAGTGTGAGTGGCGTACTGGCAGTGTGTCACACAACAAACTGTACTGTTGGAATTGTTTGCTCTTTAGTACTGACAGGAACTCTTCTTGGACAGCTAAAGGATATGATAAGTTAAGCAATTTAACTAAAGCAATAAGGGACCACGATGTATCTGTTGCTCATATTCGTGCTTCAATCTCTCTAGCTACTTTCGGAAGTGTTCGCATTAAGACTGAGTTGATTGTTTATATATTTTCTTAATAAGTGTTTAATTTGCATTTTTAATCGATCAGAATTATTGTGTGTGTCATTTATGTTTGCTATATAAAGAATATTCTTTTCAAACTGACTGTTATTAGAATTAACACACATAGCTCAAAAAACTTATACTACTAACAAATATTACGAAATATGAATACTACTATGAAAAAAAAATCGGACATCAAAGTTGCTTGAGCACTCTCTTGGGTCACCGCACGTGCCTGGCTTATTCCATGTCTTGTTTTGAGAGGTTATAAATCATTCCTTTTCCGTTTCTACTAGGGTCTACTTTCGAAATAATAGCACTTATGGGCACATTGACAACATTTTCAAAGTCTGGATAGTAGATAGAATTTGAGGGTCCATGAAGTTGCAACAGCTTGATTTTCTTCATCTGTGTCTAAGACGCACCTTAGCCACCAATATCCATTATACCTACAGATCAAGAATCCAACCATTTCTTCCATATCAAATCAATTCATTTTCAATATTGCACAATTGAACATTATAAACAGGAAGCAGAGGCTTTGAAATCCAGAAAAATGATGGCAAGAACAACACCAGGCACTCAGAGTCTTCATTGTGTAATGCCATTAAACAGGAATCAGATGCAAGTGAATGCATATTCATTTTCAACACTATAAGGATCGAACGTGCTACAACTGTCAAAGGCGATCTTGATTGCCCAGAAATGGTTGGATTCTTGATCTGCAAGTATAATGGATATTGGTGGCTAAGGTGCGTCTTAGACACAGATGAAGAAAATCAAGCTGTTGCAGCCTCATGGACCCTCAAATTCTATCTACTATCCAGACTTTGAAAATGTTGTCAATGTGCCAATAAGTGCTATTATTTCGAAAGTAGACCCTAGTAGAAACGGAAAAGGAATGATTTATAACCTCTCAAAACAAGACGTGGAATAAGCCAACCGTCACTTGTAAATAACATTTCGCAGTTTGCAATATTTCTGTATTATATATCCTCAGGAGCCATAGGCATTGCAATAAAGTGGTAAGAGTGTAAAAAGTTGATTCCATTTTTCATCCAGATCCCATTGCTGTCCCATTCTGCAAATTTTACCACATATACACTACATTAGGAAGTAATATATATATTTTTTTCAGATTTTTAAAGAATGCACTTTTTGAAATATTCAAGGTCAAATAATGCTTTTGGTGACCTTGAAATATTAACATCACGAAACCTTGTCAAATTATATATCATTTGAAAGCTTGTTTAAAGAGCTTTACAATGACATATAACAAAAGACTCTAGCTGCAATAGAAGCTGAGAAAATTGAATCTTTGTATGTTCAAAATTTCACTTTTTTCCATTTTTTGCGTTTTTTAAGCGGTCTCACACAAAAAACTAACAGCTGAAAAAAAATTTAAAAATCAGTTTTTTGTATCACTTTATAGAGGTAATCAACCCTATAATTTTTTTTGAAATTGGTGATGGTCAAGTTTTGAGGCTTGTTGATTTCACATGGAATGACCCAAATGCTTGTTTGGCACAATAGAATCATGTAGCACATGACTAAAATCCTTTTAGTTAGTTTAATGAAATTTTTAAAAAATGAATTAGTGGATCAGTGTCTATTTACTGGTTGGTTTAACCTGCTTTTAAAGAAAATAAATAATCATTCACAAGAGGAGACGGTCTTAGAAATAGCAAATTTGAGCAATTTAAATAACAATTTAAAGTTAAGGTCTGACTGAAAAATCTGAATCTTATTCAGGTTATCTTATTCAGGCTTTATCTGATCTAAAACTTGTATAGCAGTTACAAGAGTGGTGCTCAGATATTTTTGCTTTCTTTACACAGTTTCCGATTTAGTTCATTTTCTAATTATTTCATAATGACTTAAAAGAAAATAATATTGTTCTGCAATCTAGTCGTTGAAACTATTTCACATCCCTTTTTTTTTAATGAGCAAAAACTCATATGTTTTGCTTGTTACTTTCAGAAACTTAAATTTTCTTGCTTTTTAAATGTTGTTTTATTTATTTATTTATTTATATTTATTATTTTTTTATTATTTTTCATTATTATTATTATTTTTTTTTTTTTTTTGAATGAGCAATAATTTTAAGGATTTTTGAATTAGTATCACAATTTCTCCGGTAATAGTCATCTTCCAATTTAGTTTCTTTTATAAAATCTTTAAATCAATTAAAAATGAAATTCCTTATTTTTGTTTTCTACTTTATTGAAATTGTACTCTAACTTTCTAAAATTAACAATGACTGATGATGGTACGCTTTTTTTTTTAATTAAAATTTTTAGGTCAATGAAATTACATATTTCTTAACCATATTCAAATAGCTTTCTATTATTCACATTCATATATATTACAAGATCATATTACACAGAAGCAAGTATTGTGTATCAATGGGGGGAGGGGGGATTTCATTGATTTCCAATATTATTTTTCTTGGTAGAAATTTGAACTGAGAGTATTTTCATGAAAAACTTCTTGGAGAACAAGAGAATTATCTTGGTTGAAAATTGGAAAATAATTGACAAGATTCAATTTTCTTATAAGAAAATTAATATTATACAATCAGTCTCAGTTATTTCAAAATAATTGATATTTTTTATGTTAATTTCTGACCAATAAATAGCGCCTATGGTCCTATAAATACTATAATGAAATCACATGGTACAGTTATGTTGAACAAATTTTATTTCAGAAAGTATTATTTCAGCAGTGCTGAGTAATTTTCAGAAATCTGCAACTTTTTTTAATGGTTTGCATCAAGATTGCAGTATAAATAAATTGTAATTGTTTTAAAGTTAGTTCTCTTAGTTTACAATTATTTAGTTTTATTATTTTTAGTAAAAGGAAAAAACATTACGATAGCATTTTTTCCGACTAAGAACACCGGGTATGTTGATCCACCTTTTACGAGGCACATTGGACCGGACCAACCTATTTCAAGTAGGTTTTTTTTTTTATTTTTTTTTAAATCTGAATACTTAGAACATAATACTAATTGTTTGTAAATTATGCATTCATTTCATGTTACACATGTTTGTAAAAAGTAATAAAAATACTTAAGAAAAATTTTCTTAAGAAAATTTTTAAAACGCAAAGGTATGTTTCGTGATTATCTTAACTTAAAAAACTTATACTAAACGAATTTTACCAAAAGATTTATTTAGCATCTGCACTTTTTTATTTATACTTTCAAATAATCTTCTAAAATTTTGCAGACAATTGTTTTCAAAGAATAGAAATTTAATACATGCTGTAATAAAGCTTTTGCATTAAACATAAATTTTATCCAGCAAATTTCCCACAAAGAAACAAAATAAAACAAATAATTAATTGTAAGAAAATATAGGATTTTCCAAGGACATTTGGTGCGTCTGCGGCGGCCATTTTGAACCACGCAAGGGCTGCCATATTTGGATTAACCTTGATAAATAATATTATAATTTACAAAATGTTGATATAATTAAGTAATTATTTCCGATTTATGTAGCAAAGAGATCTAACAATACTATAAAAAATTTTTAAAAGTTGAAAAAAAAAATCATTTTTTGATAATTTTTAACGTCCACCCTCCTCCTTAAGCAAATCTAATTTTATTTTCTTTATTTCATTTTAGAGCACATAGATATACTACCTAGTGATGCAACGAATATTCGGCCGAGGCCGAATATTTGGTCTATTCGGCCCCTCTGCCGAATATTCGGCTTCGACCGAATACCTATTTAACTATTCAGCCTTGGCCGAATACTGTACAAAAAAATTATTTCATTTTCGCAATTTTAAAGTTTATACATATTTAATTATTCTTATCATGTTTAATGGGCATTTTAAGTGCAATCTTGTTATACTATGATACTTAGTCATTTTTGAGGGTATTCACTAATTTTATTGTCAGCTTAAACTTTGTGTTCTATAAACGTTGACCATCTTAATACATAAAATAATCTACAAAATCGTAGAATAAAGCAGAAAAACAAAATACTTTTACTTTCTTATTACAAGGGTTGGTATACTTATTTTATGAAACTAGTTGTTGTACATAAAAGATTTAATCTAATAAAATTTAAGCATAAATCATACATGAAACAATGGTCAGTTCTTTCTTTATCAAAATAAAATGCGTAAAAAATGAAATAGTATGATAGAAATATGCTTACTTCCCGATCTTTTATTTAAAAAAAATTGAATATGAGAATTTAAAATATAAAAAAATAGCATTGTTAATTCCGATTCATAACATTTCAAAAATATTCTTTGTAATAATTTGCAATTGTGAAAATCATAAAGCTAAGTTTTTTCTGTGCAAACAGATTATGATGCAGAAAACATTTTTAGGAGATAGGTCTTTTTCTTTTCTTAAAATTTTACCAGATTTGGAAAATAAGTGTTCATTACATTTGGTAAATGTAGTGAGCATCTCGTTCCGAAACTCACTTTCTGCTCTGTTAACCTATTTGCATCACACAGAAAAGTGAAAAATTCGTTCTTATCACCAAACATTTTTTTTATTGTATTTAAATAAAAATGTTTTCAAATGTTAAAAATAAAAGCAATATTACATAAATAAAGAAATTTTACTTCATAATAGATTAATAATCTATCTAATAATAAAATAAACGAAATATATTTTGATTTACACCACCAACAGATGTAAATCTATGAAATTTAAGTTTATCATTTTTTTCCTCCCACTCAAAATCACTCTCACTCTAATTACTATCGCTACTATCAGAAGAAATCACCATAGAACGTATACGTTTTCTAGATCTAATTAACTCTTCACTGCTGTCGGAAATATAACCATAAATTTTTTTAAATTTTTCTATGTTATTTTATCCTGAAACTATTCGCGATCACCTCTCTGCATTGATTGAGAGCCAAATGCTTATGGGTATAATATATGCTCTGGTGATATATGCCCAAGTGCAATGTGCGCTCTGGTGATAGTGGCCAGGCAAAATGTGCACATATGTGCGTTTATGATGCAAATGGGTTAAGATAGGTTCGGAAATTTAATTCTCACTACTTAAACCATTTTGATTTTTCAAATTCTGGTTCAAAGAACGATAACAGTTGATTTTTGTCTTGGTGCCTACACGAATAAAAGTCTATGAATTAAATAATTTTTTTTTTGTTGGAATACCTTCAAATATTAACATTTCTCATAGAGAAATATGATTTGTTGCTACTAATTTTGGTAAATGTTAACACTAAATACAATGAAAAACTGTATGATACATTTCCATGCTGAATCATTTCAGTTTATTTTTTCCCCTTATTTATTTGGAAGAATTTTATGAAATACTTTTTTAGAAGCTTAAATATAGAGCTTTGATCTTTAAAAACAATTGGTAAGGAAGTACATTCTTCTTTGATCTTTATTTTAGTAATTTTTTGCCGAATATAGCCGAATATGTTTGAAATTTGAAC